>MJUU01070338.1:12140-37637 GCA_002080025.1 Modiolus philippinarum
TATTTTCTCCTAAAATCTTGATCATGTAGACTCTTGTAACATGTGCAAGTCATTTATGATTTCAAGCATGTTGATGACTAAGATACAATGTAAGAGGAAATTCAAGTTCTGATCTCTGATTGTATTTGATAAAAACAATGCAAGAGAAGTTAAATAAGGAGTTAAAAAAACCAAATGCTATGATGGTATTTGAAAGTCTAAGTGATAAATGGATGTGCAAATAAATCAAAGATTCCACATAAAATAAGTAAGTTTAAAATCATGCATGTATGCCTTAAATTCAAATTACTTGACCTTTTTCATCATCACTGTTTTCTAATTTTCTCACATTTTTTCAAACCTCATGGTGAATACATATATATACATTTTCAGCAACTTAATTAATTGCAGAAAGATATCATATATTTGTGCTCTTTGACTATAAAGGCATAAATTATTAAATCACCATGCACACTGTCTGTAGTAATAATTTTAAATTTTGAAGGATAGTTAATTACACAGATTATCTCAGAAGCCAAGTAATATTACTGTTATCTAGTACCACAACAAAAAGTACTTCTTAATAAATGTTTATATTTGAGTTTATAGAAAAATAACATCACAATATGGAAATACTCACTACATATGTGTGTGAAAATACACACTGTGTGAACTTCTTGTGTGGTACATCATTCACAGCACCACATGGTCTGAATTGTCAGTAAATGATTGATGGGACAGATTTCCCTGGATTTCCACTGCTTGAAGAATTCCAAGGAAATTCCAAGAAAAGCAGGGAAAATTTATTCCTCAGATTTCCCTGGAATTCCAAGGAAAATTTGTAGCCAATACCATTGAGGACTTTCAAGAAATCCAAGGATTTCCCTGGAATTCCTGTTCCAATACCGTCCCTGCATTTCCTCAGAATTCTCAGAAAGAAATCCCTGGATTTCCAGGGACTTTATTCCCTAGAATTCTAAGGAAATTCCCTGGAATTATGTGGAATTCCCAGGCAATTTTTGCAAGGGCGGGTAGTACATGTCAGTCTGGCAGTTGACTTTTGTCCTTGACCTCAATTTCGCGGTCTAGTGGCCATGTTAAGTTTTTCTGCTTAAGTACATTTCTCAATAACTAGAAGTGGTAGGTTGATAATATTTGGTATGTAGGTTGGTCTTGGGTAGTACATGTCAGTCTGTCAGGTGACTTTTGTCCTTGACCTCAATTTCGCGGTCTAGTGAGCATGTTCACTTTTCTGATTAGTTCACTTAGATTTTACATCAATTTAGAGTCCAGCAGGGACAGGCGAGACATCCTTTAGGGTCATCACTTGTTCAGTATCTATCAGTGGTCACTGATATTTTCGTTTTTGGTGATTCATGACAGTCTGCCCTATTGCTTTTGTCACTTAACCTAATTTCACAGTGTAGTGAATATTTTTAGCTTTCTGATTTAGTCAGTTTGAGAATTCACATCAATTTTGCGACCATGATGGGACGGGCGAAACATCAATTTGGGTCCACACTTGTTTAAATATGTGATATCTTTATTTTTCATCGGATTTCAATGGGATTTTTTTCTTAGGATTCCTCTTGATGTAAGCCGTCAGTGGTATGCCAACGGATTTGGCATAGCTCTTACCATATCCAAGCTACAAGGGGTCAAAGGGGCCAAAATTACAAATTTTGTTAAATAAGTTAAATTTGTATTTTTTCATCGGATTTCAATGGGATTTTTTCTTAGGATTCCTCTTGATGTAAGCTTTCAGTAGTATGCCAACGGATTTGGCGTAGCTCTTACTGTTTTCGAGCTACAAGGGGTCAAAATGGCTAAAATTGCAATTTTAAAAATATTGAATATGTAAAATCTTTTTTTATGCCCCCGCGATGATAAGTCGGATGCATCGCGGGGGCATAAAAAAAGATTTTACATGCCCCCGCCACGATAAGTCGGGGGGCATATTGTTTTACCCTCGTCCGTCCGTCCGTCCATCCGTCTTCCGTCCGAGGGGGGTACATGGTTTGTCCGCGCAACTCCTCCTACAGTTTTTATGCTAGAAAGTTTTTATTTTGCATATCATTTGTACATATATTGAAGATGTACATGTGAGAAGGATTTTGATTTTGGTGCATTTTTGTCAAAAATATACATTGTTGAACTTAGTCATTTTTGGTGATTTTTCATAGAGGGTACATAGTTTGTCCGCGCAACTCCTCCTACAGTTTTAATGCTAGGAAGTTTTTACTTTGCAGATCTTTCGTACCTATATTGAAGATATGCATGTGGTAAGGATTTTGATTTTGGTGCATTTTTGTCAAAAATATACATTGTTGAACTTATTCATTTTTTAGGTGATTTTTCATAGAGGGTACATAGTTTGTCCACACAACTCCTCCTACAGTTTTGATGGTAGGAAGTTTTTATTTTGCAGATCATTTGTACCTACATTGAAGATGTGCATGTGGTAAGGATTTTCATTTTGGTTAATTTTTGCTAAAAATATACACTGTTGAACTTAGTCATTTTTTAGTGATTTTGTGATAGCGGGTATATAGTTTGTCCGCGCAACTCCTCCTACAGTTTTGATGCTAGGAAGTTTTTATTTTGCAGATCTTTCGTACCTATATTGAAGATGTGCATGTGGTAAGGATTTTGATTTTGGTGCATTTTTGTCAAAAATATACATTGTTGAACTTAGTCATTTTTTAGGTGATTTTGTCATAGAGGGTACATAGTTTGTCCACGCAACTCCTCCTACAGTTTTGATGGTAGGAAGTTTTTATTTTGCAGATCATTTGTACCTATATTGAAGATGTGCATGTGGGAAGGATTTTGATTTCGATGCATTTTCGAAAAAAAAAACACATTGTTGCACTTATATATATAGTCATTTATTGGATGAATTATTAATACAGGATACACAGATTGTCAGAACAACTCCTCCTAGAGTTTTGAGGCTAGGAAGCTTTAATTTTGCAGTTCATTTGTACCTATATTGAAGTTGTGCATGTGGTATGTACTTTGATTTCGGTTAATTTTTTTTTTTTCAAGAATATACATTGCTCAACTGGTGATTTAGTAATAGAGGGTACATACCGGTAGTTAATCTGTGCAACCTAGAATAACATGTGTTTAGCAGGGGCATCATATGTGTCTTACAGACACAAATATTACTAGAAAATCCCAATTTGATTCAACCTTGCACGGGGGCATGTCATCCTCTAGTTTTTGTTGTTGTTGGATTTTAATGGGTTCGTTTTTTCAGATTCCTCTTATCGTATAGTTAAAGTTGACCAATTTGACATACCTCTTACCATTTCCTATCTATATAAGGAATCATAAAGGCTAATTTTTATGTTCCTTAGTTAAAAAAAATGTCTGCAGCTTATAACTGGGTGAAGCTCTTTAATGTGTCCATCTAATAATTGTTTCAAATCCTTTACTGTGTATGCATTCATTTTGAATTACACTTGTTCAAATTTCAGTGTTCGACATGCTACGGTCGAATCATGCTGCCCTCTGCGTAGCCCTTTATTTTTAAATGAAATGCAATGAAAGGAGACAATTTTTATATGTGCATCAAACAAATAATACAGTAAAGTCAAGCTTTCTGAAATGATGTTCCAAATACTTGTGTTTGATCATCTTGCTTTTAATTTTGATGACTGTCTGGTCAACATCGCAACACATAAACACGGGAGTCTAAAATCCCAGCAATAAAGTGGTTATGTTACATAAAATGTCCTGAAACCCCACACGGAGCTATATTGTGAAGCTATGGCCCTCAGTTTTCATCGAAGAAAAAAAATCTAGATGTGTTTCCTTAAGAGAGGCAACAATTGTACGTGTTGTAAATTGTGTTCATTGGGTATTTATTATAGAAGATAGAACAGTTTTTCATTCCAAATGAAATAACAGAAAAAGAAATGAAATGCAAGTGAGAAAATCTAAAGACTTGCATATCAATACCAGACTCGGAAGGAAACAATGACATAAACATAACTGTAGATCTTTGTTTCTGCCAAAAAAAAAAAAAAATTTCTGTTGATTTTTTTACTGCCCCTACTCTAGTTGCAAACACTATGTATAGTATAAAGCTGTAAATTTCTTGCTTGCATGCGATCATAAAGCTAGAAAACAGTAATACTGCGTTTTGATGCTTTGATTTACTTTCCCATTTCCCAGGCGGGAAAATATTTTACATTTAGACTCTTGAAGAGGCCGCCTTTTCCTGTTTCATGGGCTAGATTTTCAGTGGTTCCTGCTTCACGCTCGCTTTTTGTTCCCGTTTTCACGTGCACTATTTTTCCACTATCCAGTTTCCCGCCTACTTAAAAAAGCAAATCTCGCTTCCCACTCTACCCCACTGAGACCCACTAGATATAAACTATTATGTTTCTTCTGTAATTGTTAGGATTATAAATGCAAAATTATGCTACTACGATTAATTTTTATGCCCCCGCGACGAAAAGTTGGGGGCTTATTGTTTTACCCTTGTCCGTCCGTCCGTTCGTTCGTTCGTCTGTCCGTCCGTACGAATGAAAAACACAATTATTCATGTTTTTTAGTAAGTTTGCAAACAAATTCCAACTACTTCAAAGGAATCTAACTTATAATAAGTAGATGTGCACATACATATCTTTTGGAATATTCAAAATGGCTGCAGTTGCCATGGACACTGAAAAAAGGTGGGAAAATTCAAAGTGCCTCAAAATTGATGAAACTTTACAAGAAGGATGTCTAGCACCCATAGAAATGATTTTGGGTCTCAGAATTTTCAAAATTGCTGCCGTTGCCATGGAAACTGGAAAAATGCAGGAAAATTTAAAGTGCCTCAAAATGGATGAAACTTTACAGGAAGATTGCCAAGCACCCATAGAATTCATTTTTGGGCTCAGAACTTCCCTTTTATATATTTTGGAAAAGGGGAGGCATATCATTGTGTCCATACTTGTATTGTATCAACACCTGTATTGTGTCAACACATACTTAAATTTGCACTTGCTATATTGATTCAGGGTTCAATGAGTGGGGGCATAGTTGGTTGCCATTCGGCAACAGCTCTAGTTGTGTATTAAGATTTTTTATGCCCCCGCAACAAAAATTCAGGGGGGATATTGTTTTACCCTCGTCTGTTTGTTCGGCTGTTCATTCGTTCGTTCGTCAGTACCAATGAAAAACACAACTATTGATGTTTAGGCCAAAAAAAAAAAAATATGTCTGTTCAGGGTTACATTCCCCAAAAAATTAGGGTAGGTAGGTAGGCAGGCATTTTCATTTTATTTTATTTTTTCATTTTATTTTTTACCCCATATTGTTAACTTACTGCAATCACCTGCTGCAAAATGTGAAGAATTTTTCAAATACTCTGCCCTTTGATGAGCAAAATGTTTAATCTTTTGAACTACATACTTACATTGTATGTTGCTGAATATTATCTGAACATTGTCTCTTTCAAAAATAATGAACCATATATATATTGATATAGCTTCAATTATATGAAGATCGATCTTAGAAATAATAAAAAATTTGGTGGAAACAACCTGGACCAAGTAGTTACACAAATACAAAACCTAGGCTACCGTGAGAGAATAAACAATGAAAAGATACATGAGATATGGAGTGATATCAATATGAGACCAAATCTACAAGTAAATGGTAAAACCCAGCAAAGGAACAACACTTTTATTGTTGATCTTATTCTGAAAGAAGTCACCATGAGGCCTTCAACAATAAGTCTTGTTAATACCTCACAGTAAATTCAAGATGGTTACCTGTTTGAGAAGAGTCCATTGCTAGATGTCGAACAATGCTACATCCATGCCATTTTACTCATGGATGTGGGAACGTCAACAAGCATTAATATCTGGCAGTGCTCTATCAACTGCTGTTATCTGTTCCCCTACATAAACACTAATACTAAATAGAAGACAATCACAACATACTAGTATAAACACACACAAGGAATAGATTAAAACTCAAACCAAGACCTCTTTTTGACAGAATATATTAAGTAAAGCATGAGGAACATGCAAAGAAAAATGACAAACCAGTTGGACTTGTTGATTCTGAACTTGGAATCATCAATCAGAAATCGGTTTTCAGGGGCTCTGCCTAGAGAGCTGCTGGGTGCGTTCCCAAGTGTTGGATAAGGGAATGCCCTGTCGATGTTGAGTAGTCAGGTCATCATATTGAAAGCCTTGCCATGAACAATTGAATGCGAAGTGTATGGAGAAACGCCACGCTCCATGTAGTATACAGAACCCTTCATATTTTTCTAAAGAGAGCAGACTTAATGGGATCCAACCCGATCGTATAGAAGGTTAATTTCCTGCCATTCCCCATTTCTCCCCTTTTCCAGTAGCAATAAAAAGTTGTTGCCCCAGCTACCCTTCCACCTTTCTTTCATTTTCACTCAACTGGTTAAAGTTGTTTTCGTCCTGATAAAAATGCTGATATAGCTGAAATATTGCTCACTGGACATAAAACTAAATGAACCAAATTAGTTTTATAGTCTGAAAATTTCTGATCAGTTGTATACCTGGCTAACCTCTACAGGTTTTCACTATGGGCAAAAAAATCCAATTGTAAAACATCCCCTTACAGGAAATACTGTACAGTATCAATTTTGTCACAATGTTTTTAGATGGTGGGATCAAAATTGCCCTTATTATACCCCACGCAAACAAAGTTTGGGGGGGGGGGGTATATAGGAATCACCATGTCTGTCTGTCCGTCTGTCTGTCCACACTTCTCGTAAGTGCAACTCCTCTGAAACACCTTGAAGGATTTTGATGAAACTTTACACAAAGGAAGGACACTGTATGGAGATGTGCATGAAGGAATATAATTATTGTCCGAAACCAGGAAGGGGAGATAATTTGACTTTGAATTTTTGTTGATTCCCCGTGTATGGATTACCTCGAAAGCGCAACTCCTCTTAAACCACATGAAGGATTTTGATGAAACTTTACACAAAGGAAGGACCCTATATGGAGATGTGCATGAAGTAATATAATTATTGTCCCAAAGCAGGAAGGGGAAATAATTCGACTTTAGCTTTTTGTTGATTCCCTGTGTATGGGTTACCTCATAAGCGCAACTCCTCTTAAACCACTTTAAGGATTTTGATGAAACTTTAGAAAACAAAGGACACTATATGGAGATGCGCATGAAGGAATATAATTATTGTCCGAAACCAGGAAGGGGAGATAATTTGACTTTAGCTTTTTGTTTATTCCCTGTGTACATGGTGTATGGGTTACCTCGTAAGTGCAACTCCTCTTAAACCACTTTAAGGATTTTGATGAAACTTTAGACAAAGAAAGGACACTATATGGAGATGCGCATGAAGGAATATAATTATTGTCCAAAACCAGGAAAGGGAGACAATTCGACTTTAGCTTTTTGTTGAAGATTATATCATTGTGTCCACACTTGTGCTGTGTCCACGCCTGTATTGTGTCCACACCCTCTTAATTTTGCACTTGCCATATGGATTCAGGGTTCAATGAGCGGGGGGTATATTTGGCTGCCATTTGGCGACATCTCTTGTTTGATCTCCCACTGGCAATGTGTGATCAGGGAAGGATGGTTCCTTTAATTTCTAAAGGGATGAAAATAACACTGCATCTTTAGCGATCTTATCTTTTTAAGGAGTTAGCTCAACCATCAGCCATCAAATTTTGCTTTCTTCACGACTGTTCGGATAACGATTGATCCTCGAAGATCACAAATATGGAATGCATTTGACTGTCTACACGCAAATTCAATTCAATTCAACTAAAATTCTTTACCAAAACCCCCGCGCTGGGATTTGCTTCTGTAATTTTTTCAATCAATGTTCGGCGATTTTTCAGTCACGTACCCATTGCATGAAAGCAAATACCTGTAAATCCCCCGATTGTAAAGTGGCCATCGTTCGTCATCAATATAAAAACCGTCTTTAGAGGTTTGTCATCTGACAGCTATAAGCTGACCGTATTAAATGACCAAGTTGTGGTGCGAACAATGCACTCGTGGCCGACATGTTGTTTGTTTGTTTTGTATTGAGTATATTCCTCCGGTATGTAGGAGCACATGTTTAAATAAGAGTCTAGATCATCAAAACACTTTGAAGGAGTGGTAGGATCCGTTTCTTTCAAACGCTTTGATGACTTGGCCGTGGTTGCCATGGAAACTGAAAAAGGCTGGAAAATTCAAAGTACCTCAAATTGGATGAAACTTCACAGGAAGGTTGCCTAGCACCCATAGAAAGGATTTTTGGGCTCAGAATTTCACTTGTATATTTTGTGGAAAAAAGTGGGAGGTATATCATTGTGTCCATACCTGTACTGTGTCAACACCTGTATTGTGTACACACACTTAAAATTGCACTTGCCATATTGATTCAGGGTTCAGTGAGCAGGGGCATAATTTGTTGCCATTCTGTGACAACTCTAGTTTTTTTCTGCATCAGGAATCTTACTGATTTTGGTGGCAAACTTTTAAACCTAAGTCAGTTCTGTATTCCATAGTATGTACATGTACAGTACATCATTTATTAACAGCAAATATTCACAATGCTATTTCAGGTAAATTGGAGGCCTGTTATTGGTGGATTTACTCTCCAGTTTTTCTTTGCTGCATTGATATTGAAGTGGAGTGTTGGATACCAGATGTTTGAATTCCTTGGGAAACAAGTACAGACTTTCCTAACATTTACAGATAAAGGAACAGAGTTTGTGTTTGGTGCAAAATATACTGATCATTTGTTTGCTATGAAGGTACTTGCAAAGCTACGTATACTGATTATTTGTTTGCTATGAAGGTACAAAGCTAAATATACTGGTCATTTGTTGGCTATGACGGTACAAAGCAAAATATGTTGATAATTAGTTTGCTATGACGGTACAAAGCTAAATATACTGAACATTTGTTTGCTATGAACATACAAATTAAAATATACTGGTCATTTGTTTACTATGAAGGTACAATGCTAAATATACTGATCATTTGTTTGCAATGAAGGTACAAATAAATAAAGAAAGATCAGAGTTAGACCTTTTGAAATTAATTTATTTTTCAAAAATCCACTGGGTCTAAATTCAGGTATTTTAATTTGTGTCCGTTTTTGAAATATATTCCGTTTATATACATGTAGCCATTTCCAGTATTTGACAAAACAGTTTTGCACTCTGTGGAGAGTTGTTGCAGGTTTAACTGAAACAAAAAACTAGTTTGCTTTGAATTTTAACAACTCAAAGTCAATATTTGACACCTTTACTGACCTCGCATCGGGTGTAATAGATGAGAAAACACCAGGGATTGTGCTACATTAGCCTTTTATCGGACAAGTTGGGAACACACTCCGTAAAAGAATAGAAGGAACAACCGACAAGATCTACAAAAAAATCAATAATAAAAAATAAATTACAACCACCCGTCTCATATTTTTTCACGGGGTTGGATGAAAATCTACATATTAAGTTTAATTGGCCTCACCTTGGGGAACATATGTCTGACAGGGATATTTCATTTAAACATACATGTATGAAACACCAAGAAAAAGCATTTTGAAAATGTGTCAGCCAGCCATAGAAGCAATTTTAAAATTCTTAAAGCATATTCATTCCCAAAATGACTTTGTGGGTCCCTTATACGTTTAAATGGAACAGCCCTTATGTGACCGTTTAATAAGGGAACTCTTGAATAAGAGTTACAATGTATATATCACAGGCTTTAACTTTCATAATGCATGTAAGATCGGTTAAATCAGTATGAAATACACTATCAGTACATTCAGAATGAGAAAACTCAGTCACAAAATTCAGCAGTCACCTAATTGCAGGTAGTCACTACGGAAGGTTGGACCGTAACAACATCAATTGGTAAGATAAAGAAGAAATCTCCCTTGACTGGTGTCATATACATTACATGTATTTAACTGTAAAGCTTTACTGTATAGGTGGTTATTTCCAAGGGTCACAAATTTTGTGATTTCTTTCACCAATCTTTGATTTTGATTGAATGTAATGACATGCAGCTATTTCTTCTGTGAAAAATGATTTTCAAAGTCCTGAAACTAAATACAAAAGTCAATGCCTCTTTTCACATACTTTCCTTTTGACGTCATGCCATTTGTGATATTTCGTCATGGAAACTGTTGTTAATTCATAAAAATAAATAGTCCTGATAGATTATTTACAGAGTGGAGACAGGTGCACTTGAGCTCGTCTTAAATGGTCATCTTGCCTCGGAAATAGACATTTATGGAAGAAATGGCTTTCTCTGAAAGAAAATAATCATGATTCTGTTTCCATTTTGTTTATAATAATCATGATAATATAATATACACTGTATACATTTGTATTAAAGGTTTTATGGGTGATACATGTAGTTTTCGTTAGATAGTAATATTTACATGACATATATTTGAGGTTACCAGTGATTGTTTTCTTAATAGATAGTAATATTTACACAACATATATTTTAAGTTTTACCGGTGATAGTATTCCGTAGATATTTATATTTACGTTACATATATTTTAGGTTTTACCAGTGATAGTTTTCTTTAGTTGTGCCATATCAGTATTGTATTATATTGGAGCTATGCAGATAGTAATCAACAAAATAGCCTGGGTTATGAAGGTTACCTTGGGAACCACTGCTGCAGAATCTCTGTGTGCTGCTGGTAATATCTTCATTGGACAGGTAAGTAAAAAGCCAGAATGCAGGTCTAAAGGAGTATTGTTTACCTGTTAGTTAGAGTCCAAAAAAGTACGTAAAATTGTCCAATTTATAAAAACAAGTATGAAGATATAAATTGGTAAGTATCTACTTAGAAAGGACAAATGTTTTATTTAAAATTTTTTAGTTCCAAAAGCCTGCAGACCTGTATGGTTTATGGTTGTATGCAAGTCTTGATTTTCTCTGCAAACTTTTAAAGCAATGTAATATATACATGTAGTTCATGTGGAGTTTGTAAACATTTGCTTCATGTCTTTCTGAAATATATTTTGGTTTGTAAGTGTAATACATCGGCAAACAAATACCGAAACAAGAACGAGCTCGAGGAAAGGGAAAATTCTAAAATCATAAATCCAAAATCATGGCAATTCATAGCAACACGAATTGAGACAGTATTACAAAGACATTGTAAACCATGTGAAATTTGTAAAGTTGATTTATTCAAATGTGTTTCTATCAGAACGAGAACATCTTTTATTTTCATTGAATATTTTTTTAAATGATCCGTAACTTACTTTTTTGTTAAAATGTGAATCTTCAGTGATAGTTGTTCCCCCCCAAAAAATAGGTGTTGATGTATGTAATTAGGGAGGCAAGTCTTTTTGTAGAAAAGGGCCTTCAGGAACCACATGACCACAGCATTAAAATTTATGACAATTGAGTATATTGAAATAACTTATTATTTATTGCGACTTTCAGACAGAAGCTCCAATCATGATCCGTCCATTTTTAGCATTGATGACTAAGTCAGAACTTCATGCTGTGATGACAGGAGGATTTGCGACAATAGCTGGTGGTGTTTTGGCAGCTTATATATCATTTGGCGTAAGTTTATCTTTTAAATGGTTTTAATAATACCAACTGTATTGATGTACATGTACATATGAAAAAGAAAGGAAATGGGGTAAATGTCAAGGAGACAACATCCCATATCCAGGTTAAAACGACCAAAAACAAAACATCTAGGGGTCACCATATGGTCTTCAACACAGTGAGGAACCTCACACCATATAGTAAGCCCTAAATGCCCCCAAAAAGGTAAAAAAGTGAATAAATCAATGGAAACAAACCACATTCAATAACCCAAATATCAAGAAACTAAAATTTTATAAGAAGACAAGGACAAGCTAATAACCAACATATTCCTGACTTGGGACAGGCGCAAAAATTGTGGTGGGGTTAAACTCGTTTTCTTGGATCTAAACCCTCACCCTATGTGTCGTGAATGGCTAAAAATAAATACACAAAAAGACTCACAGTAAATATCAAACTAGAAAAAAGTCCAACTTATCAAGACAAGTACCCTTACAATGAAGTACATAAAACATGAAGACAATACACACAGGTACTGTCCGGACAAATGCTCGCAGTTACTGACGGCTAGCTAAGGACATAATTTCTGTTGACTATGATATCAAGCCTTCTTACATATGAAATTTCAATTGAAATACATGTACTTCTAAATAGATTTGGTATAACAACATCATCAATTATGAAAGAAGAACATAATATTGTGCAATGCCAAATACTGCCAATATGAAAAATTGTTTAGATTTAGTTGTGGTGTAAAGCATTTAGGAGATGATCAATATTTACATTTTTTTCTACATAGAGCAGCTTTTATGTAAGCGTGGTAAAAAGGTGATTAATCAGAGAGCTTTAAATTCTACTCCTTATAAGTTGTGGATGAGCCTTAAATTAATTGTATTGACAATGATAACAGCAATCAAGATAGAAGAAATGTTAAATCTTTTCTCCAACTTCTGGCAAGAGAATTTTGAAATGAGGGCATCCATATGCAATTATCACTGTAGTTACATGTTTTCTGTTTATATAGAATAATGGAAGTTTTGTTTTTTATACAAGAAATATCGGCGAACAATAATGGAAGAGCCCCTCGTTGGCGAGTCCATTATTGGAGCCAATATTTCTTGTATCAAAAACAAAACTTCTATTATTCTTTTTATCAGTAATTTACTAAATCATTTAATAAAACAAATTCTAAAAATGAATGTTACGTAGTTTTCAACAAATCGTAAAATTGACTATTGATTAGTAAAAGAATTTGTACAATCCAGTAAGAGTCTCTAAAGATGTATCTTTCTTTGTTTACATTGATTCTGATTGACAAGGTAGGATCATACAAATTATCGATAAAAGCACATATTGTTCCTCTGTGATTTGTGTGTAATATGTGTATATCATACAATTTAACTTAAGGTAAATCTTGAATGGAATCACTTCTTAGAAAATAAACTGAATCTTTTCTCTCAAATAATACCCAAACTTTTTTGTCGTGATGTTGTGAAAAGGGAAGTTATTTATTGATGTCAGCTATGTATGATTTTTATGGTTTTTGTAGGGAAGAAAAATAATGAAACACAAGTCGAAAAACTCTCAAACATTCCAAGGCAAAGTTCTTGCAGTATTTAACATCATATGTGAAGTAATATTTTATCAATGTTGAAATAAAACATTTTATATACATTTTTGAGTAAAAGTTGAGAGTCACCACTCATTGAATACAGTCTTGTGGATTGATGAGTTGTTATCTAGAAAATCCTAAATGTTACACATAACAAAATACCAAAGTTACTGTAAATTTAGTTTCTGCATATGGCCATTTCGGCAACATATCTCTTCAGTGCAGATAAAATCTAAACATATGGAAGATCATAAACTGAAAGATGTTGAAAAACTGATAGAGAACAAAAAACTAGATATGATCTAAATGGAAAGCCAAAATCAGATCAGGACAGAGCTTAGCATGAGGGAGATACTCCTTTGTTTTCAATAAAATTGACAAAAATTTAGATATTGCAAGTTTTGGAAGTACTGGCTACTGGGTTGGTGATACTCTCGGGGACTAACAGTCCACCAGGAGTGGCATCAACCCAGTGGTAACAAATAACTAAATACACATTCACAATACTACAAAAGACACTGTCAAAGTTCCAGTTATCACTCAGTTAAGCTAATAGACTTTTTTCTAGTTTGATTTTTACTGTGAGTCTTTTTGTGTATTTATTTTTAGCCATTCACCACACATAGGGGGAGGGTTTGGATCCAAGAAAACGAGTTTAACCCCACCGCAATTTTTGCGCCTGTCCCAAGTCAGGAATATGTTGGTCATTGGCTTGTCCTTGTCTTCTTATAAAATTTTAGTTTCTTGATATTTGGGTTATTGGGTGTGGTTTGTTTCCATTGATTTATTCACTTTTTTACCTTTTCAGGGCCATTTAGGGCTTACTATATGGTGTGAGGTTCCTCACTATGGTGACACCTAGATGTTTTGTTTATGGTCGTTTTTACCTGGATATGGGATGTTATCTCCTTGACATTTGCCCCATTTCCTTTCTTTTTCATAGTTCATACCTCACTGTCCTCAATATAAAGTTTTGATTTTATCCAAAACAGGGTTTGGAAGTCTAAATATCATCAGTCTGACTAACATTACAGAAATGAAAAAAGGAAAGTTTGTTTCATAGGGAATTTGACACTCTGATGACCTAGTCTGTCTTTTGGTGTTAATTATTTTCAAAGAACCTTGTAATATGATTTAGTTTACTTTCATTGCTTCACATACCAAATTTCTTTTCAAAGTTGATCTGTTGATTTCAGGTTCCTGCTGAACATTTACTATGTGCCTCTGTTATGAATGCACCATGTGCCTTAGCAGTATCCAAACTTCTGTATCCAGAAACAGAACAGAGTAGACTGTCAAGGTCATCTGATTTACAACAGGAAGAGAGGTAGGATTCTGGGAATTTTTTATTGCTCAGAGATAGTAGTTATACACGTATATGGTGTGAGGGTCCTCACTGTGTTGAAGACTGCATGGTGACCCCTAGATGCTTTGTTTTGGATCGTTTTAACCTGGAGATGGGATGTTGTCTCCTTGACATTTACCCCATTTCCTTTCTTTTTCATATCAACAATGTGTTTGGAAAAATTGGCAAATCATGAAGAAATTGGAGAATATGACAAATAATGATTCAAACAATACACATAGTAGTTAATAAATGAATTACCATTTATATTATTTTACCTAGAAGGGCCTTCATGGGGGTCCTATAGGGGTTAAAGCATGATCCTTGATAGGCCTATTTTGGAAGCATTATTTGTGAAAATACTCATAAACATAGGTGTGATACTTGATATAACAGATTGCTGTAATTTCAAAAACCTATTGATGAGACATGATTTTACAAATTTAGGAACATAATTAAGAGAAAGGAGTACATCTTATGGAACGTCATAATTATTTACCTATGACGAATTAAAATGTGTACTCCCTTGCAGTTCATTTACTTTATCTATTGTTACCATAATGGCAGTAGAATACCAACGTCAAGACAAGATATATGGAATATACATGTAGGACATTTTGTTTTTGATTTTGACTTTTATCACGGCCAGTATCAAGTGATCCCGTTAGGCGAGCTTGATGCTTTACGCCGTGACAAAGTCCGTATCAAAAACAAAATGTCCTATATTTCTTTTATCGGTAATTCACAAAATGATAAGTAGAACTCTATATTAAAATAGAAATAAGCTAAAATTTGTATTTCAGCAAAATAAATCTATTGTTTGTTGCAATATTTTATATGCATTCTTCATTCAACGTATTACGCGTATGAACACCACAACAAGTACCAAAACATGACGTCAGCATAGCAACCCACACGTGACGCCTTCACAGTGACCCGATATTTTCGTGGTAGTGTCTGTTCGGTGATACTGATAATATCAGTCTCTGTAGATCAAAGGAAATTCATACAAATTATCGATAAATGCTAATTACATATATTCAAAGTTCAGAGACAATGGCAAGCGTGAGCAAAAACAGAAAACAGAAGAACAATGACAAGAGACATGAACAACACAAGAATGATATTCAGAATTCTAACATGGCTCTAGTTAATCGTCAACCAGTATAATACTCAATAACCATATATTTCGCACATGCGCAAATGGTACCGAAATATGAGTAAACAGGACGAAAAACAACAGTGTTTTTATACCCCCACTCGTGAGTGGATGGTATATTGGAATACCCTTGTCCCTCCGCCCGTCTGTCTGTCCGTCCGAAGTTTATCGCATTCTTCTCAGCTACTGCTGGGCCGATTTATTTCAAATTTGGTATTTGACTTTATATATGGGGGGAAAGTGTTATCTGCCATTTTGGTTGCCTTTTGATGTCAACTTCCTGTTTGGCGGGACTTGGCCATTTTAACATAGTGAAAATTTTCGTCGCACTTTTCTCAGCTACTGCAGGGCAGATTTATTTCAAATTTGGTATTTGACTTCATATATAGAGGGAATGTGTCGTCTTCCATTTTGGTTACCTTAGGATATCAACTTCCTGTTTTTCGGGACTTTGCAATTTTTCCCTTTATTGAATATAGTGAAAATTTTCGTCTCACTTTTCTCAGCTACTGCTGGACCAATTTACTTCAAATTTGGTATTTGACTTTATATATAGGGGGAATGCGTCGTCTCCCATTTTAGTTTCCTTACGATATCAATTTCCTGTTTGGCGGGACTTTGCAATATTTCCCTTTATTGAACATAGTGAAAATTTTCATCGCACTTTTCTCAGCTACTGCTGGGCCGATTTATTTCAAATTTGGTATTTCACTTTATACATAGGGAAAATGTGTCGTCTCCCATTATGGTGGCCTTACGATATCAACTTCCTGTTTGGCGGGACTTAGCCATTTTTTATACGACCACAAACAAATTTTTGAGGTCGTAAATTGGTATGATACTGGCGGCGTCATCATCGACGTCTGTAGACTCTTCATTTCTGTGCGATAACATCAGTTCTAGTTGATCAATCCTTATGAAATTTTAACATAATGTTGCTTGTCACAAAAGGAAGGTTGGGATTGGTTTTGGGTATTGTGGCCCCACCTGTTTTTTTTAAAAGGGCCAAAAAGGGCCAAATTGGGTGTTTTCATATATTGGGCTGTAGAATATTTATTAATTATCGGATTTTGATGGGGTTTCTTTCAGTGCGATCCAAAGGAAATTTGGAATCGGAGCTATGTCAACGGATTTCATGTCACATGTACCGTTAATGAGATAAATGGGTCCCAAAATGGGGAAATCTCAAAAATCTATTTTTTTCATTTTTTGTCCGATTTTGATGCAGTTTTTTTCATTAGATTCTTATGAAAAATTAATATGGCGCTCAACTTTTATATTTTTGGTAACTTGTTTCCTTTCCGAGCTATGAGGGGTGAACAGGGCCAAATTGCAAATTTGCTGATTACCTGAAATTTTTATTTTTCATCGGATTTCGATGGGATTTTCATCTTTGAATTCCTCTTGATATAAGCTTTCAGTAGTATGTCAACTTTGCGTAGCTCTTACCGTTTCCGAGCTACAAAGCACAAGTGCTACAAAACAGAGCACAACAAGCTCACATTTCCAAAGAACAGTTGTCAGAGCAGATATTCCACATAAAGCACATGTGCCACAAACGGAGCAAAACTTGCTTACTCTTCCGAAACACAGCCATCAGATCAATAAATGCACATGTTGCAAAAACAGAGCAAAGTACGTTTCAAAGGGGCAAAAAAAATTGCAAATTTTTTAAATTTGTGAAATCTTTATTTTCCATCAGATTTCGATGGGATTTTTTTCTTTGAATTCCTCTTGATATAAGCTTTCAGTGGTATGTCAACGGATTTTGCGTAGCTCTTACTGTTTCCGAGCTACAAGGGGTCAAAGGGGCCAAAATTGCAAATTTTCGAAATATGTCAAATCTTTATTTTTCATCGGATTTGGATGGGATTTTTTTCTTTGAATTCCTCTTGATATAAGCTTTCAGTAGTATGTCAACGGATATTGCGTAGCTCTCACTGTTTCTGAGCTACTAGGGGTTAAAGGGGCCTAAATTGCAAATTTACGAAATATGTGAAATCTTTATTTTTCATCGGATTTCAATAGGATTTTTTTTCTTTGGATTCCTCTTGATGTAAGCTCTCAATAGTACGACAGCAGATTTTGCGTAGCTCTTACCGTTTTCGAGCTACAAGGGGTCAAAGGGGCCAAAATTGTAATTCTCGAAATATTTGTAATCCTTATTATTCATCGGATTTTTATCAGATTTTTTTCTTCGGATTCTTCTTGATATAAGCTTTCAGGAGAACGTCAACAAATTTGGCATAGCTTTTCCTGTTTCTGAGCTAAAGGGGCCAAAATTGCAACTGATTCAAGCTCTTTATTGTGTCCATTTATTTACTGTATCAAGCTCTTTACTGTGTCCTCATTCATTTGAATTGCACTCATGTTCAAATTTCAGTATTCGACATGCTGCGGTCGTATCATGCTGCACTCGGCGTAGCCCTTCATTTCCCTTTATTGAACATAGTGAAAATTTTCGTTGCACTTTTCTCAGCTACTGCGGGGCCGATTTATTTCAAATTTGGTGATTGACTTTATATATAAGGGGAATGTGTCATCTCCCATTTTGGTGGCCTTATGATATCAACTTCCTGTCTGGCGGGACATAGCCATTTTTCCCTTTATTAGTGAAAATTTTTGTCTCACTTTTCTCACCTACTGCTGGGCTGATTTATTTCAAATTTGGTATTTGACTTTATATATAGGAGGAAAGCGTCGTCTGTCATTTTGGTCACCTTGTGATATCAGCTTCCTGTTAGGTGGGACTTAGCCATTTTTCCCTTTATTGAACATAGTGAAAATTTTCGTCACACTTTTCTCAGCTACTGCTGGGATGATTTATTTCAACGAGTGGGGGTATACTTAGCACGACAACGCGTGTAACCTCATGTTAATTTTGTTCGTCTTAGGTTAAGAACAGTTTTTAACTAAATTATGTCATTCAGACACGTAAATGTGTATTGTTTTGCTTTTGATTTGATTCAGTGATTTAGCTAGCGCTCGTCACTTTCGCCATTGACGAATGTTTTTTAGAAGTGGCGAATTTTTTCAGACTGCAATTCGTCACTTGGAATTTTGAAAATCGCCAAATATGAAAATATTATGTTCATAATCTTTGTTACTGTAATCTTATTGTCCAAACTGACACTTTAATTACACCTGTCATATCAATTAAAGGATTAGTTCAGTGGTAAACAAACGCCATCGGTGATTTGTTTACCTGTGTTCTCTGGCTTGTTATCACTAATTACCGGTCAATCAGAGATAACCTGCTTACCTGTATGGCACTTAACCATCAGTTTAAAATTATTATGGTATTGAACATTAAAAGTATTCTTTCAGCAAAATTTTCATAATTAACAGGTCATAACATTGATTTTTTTACAAACCACGTGTTTTGATAGTGGGTTATTTCCCCTTTAAAATTTGTCTTTCAATTTCCTTGAAATTATTTTGTAGAATTATACTATGCTGATATTTGCTTTATTCAAGATCACACAAAATTTATATTGCACCACTATTTAATCTTAAAGGTGCTTAAAAACAACATATGAATGGTATTTTGAAAAATAATTTATTTTTTATCACAAATATATAGAAGTTTGAATTAAGTTATAGAAAATGTTAGACTGCATAATATTAGGAAAATAACGAATGTGTACTTGGTACACTTATGCTAAAGAAATCTTGAATGAAAATAATCTAGATCAGCCTTTACAGACTGATTCGAAAATTTACTGATTAAGCTCCAAGCCAAAAGAAATGTTTATTCTTTTTATGAAAGTTTATTCAGAAATAAGATTGAGGATACAAATGATGAAAGTAAACTCTTCCTATATAAACAAATAAAAAAGAATAGTGATAATGAATTTTATTTAAATTCACCAAATTTTATATTTAGAAAATATATAACATAGCTTAGACTAAGCGATCATAACCTAGAAATAGAAAAAGGGAGACATTATAATATACCTAGGAATGAAAGATTATGCCCTACTTGTAAAATTTTAGGGGATGAATATCATTTCCTACTTAAGTGTAAAATAAATAAAAATTTGAGAGATGAATATCTACATAATATAATTAGAGATTATCCAGATTTTTGTAGTATTACAAACATAGATAAATTGATATATATTCTTAACCCATCAACACCATCTCAAGTAAATAATTTAGGTCTCTACATAAAAAAGTCATTAGAACTGAGGACAGGAGACTCTTGAAATGTTTACTTGAATTTATTGATGTATATTAATTGAATTGTTGAAGTTATTTTGTAGTTTTGTCACAAACTTATTTGAGTTTAATGACAATAAAGTATTTGAATTTGAATTTGAAATTAACCTTGACATCAATAAATCAAGCTGTAATACAAGTTGATCAAATTGCAACGCATGATGATGCTCCTCTCTAATTTAGATGTACAATTATGACTTCTAAATTATTAAGATGGAAGCACTGAGAGAGTATGAACATACAAAACTTGGGTGTTGGAGATGAACATATAAAGTGAATATCAATTTGTTACGTATATGAAGTATTAAATGCAAGAAAAATTTTAAAAAATATTAATAATCAAATTATTATCTTCATGTTGATTATTATCTGCATAGTACACATCGGCCCGCGAAATTCGATACGCAAAAGTGACTAATGGTCTCAAAATCCTAGCTAAAACCCTGTTTGATTTTTGAACTCCCAACTGTTTGAAAACGTCAGATTGTGTATTGTGACGTCATAGATAAAGACAGCAATGGAGGTGGAAAATCAGACTTCTCTTAGGTCGCTTTAGAATGGAAAATTCCATTTTCTGTCATTTTAGAATCTAAATAATTCATGGCAGGTATATGTTTATTGTCATTTAACCATGGGCTGTGCCTTTATATTCGTAAATTTAACCCCTTGCTAATGCTCTGGGTTAAATTCGAATATAAAGGCCCAGCCCATGGTTAAATTTCCAATAACCATATACCTGCCATGAATTATTTCTTAACTAAATCACTGACAGTTTGAACTCTCCCAAAGTCCAAGAGTGAATTTGGTTGTTTTGGAAGGGTAAGCATGTTATGCTTCTTGTACAGCAACCGTCTTATTTTCTATTATCGGATGAAAATTACTTCTGCCAATATGTATACATGGAAATTAATTTAGGAAATTAGACTAGAGAACGTAACCTGCAAACATATTTTACTTAAGGCAATTGTAACACATGATATCGTTCTGTTTAAAATTATTGGTTTTCAATGATATGCACTGTTGACAAAATGAATGTATTTGTAGATTTGACAAAATACAAAGCAGTAATAATCATCCACAAACCAGAGAGTAAATTTATCCCATAGCAACTTTGCACTGGAAAAACAGTCTGTACTGTTAGTCGCTAGCCCTATGCACAAGTAAAATCAGTCTCGGGCTAGTAAAAGTTAAGTCACCAGCCCAGTGGACTAGTAAAAATTTTACCTTTTGAACATAGAATCTTCTATTAGGGCTAGTAAAATTGAGTTCGGATTAGTAATACACGAGTCCTTACTAGATTTGGACTAGTAATACACGACTAGTAATACATATTACTAGTTAGGACTAGTAATACACGAGTCCTTACTAGTCCTTCACTAACGCGTCTGGGCTAGTGAATCAAAAAGTTTTTGACACAGACTGGGACTGTTGTTTTCTTTGTGTCTTGAGCATACAGAGGCTCCAATCATGATCTGTCCATTTCTAGCATAAAATTGCTTAAAATCTACCCTTTATTTTCAGGAAGGAGAGAAACATTTTAGAGGCAGCAGCTGCAGGTGCATCAGCTTCTATCAAACTAGTGGCTAACATAGCTGCTAATCTGATAGCTTTTATAGCCATGTTAGAGTTTGTTAATGCTGTTTTATCTTGGTTTGGTAGCTTTGTTGGAGTTCCTACACTTACATTTCAGGTAAATAAGGCTAATCCTTTAAAATCTTATATCAACATTCATAAAAATGGTTTAACCCACCATTTCTTTTGAAATACCTGTGCGAAGTCAGGACAGTTATAGTTGACAATTTTTTCATTATTTTCAACCTGCTTTCTCTATTTGTCTCTTGACTTTGCCTCTTGACAATTCTCTTCTATTATTTTGCCAGTACCCCCATTCAAGATAATCATTTAAATAATTCATTTGAATTTCTGATAATTAGCAATTAAGATGGCTTACTCATGAATTTTGTCATATTTCGGAACTCCCTCTGGTTTTCTCCAAATCAATGGCATAAAGAATTTTGCACATGGACCTACACTTTTTATTTCATTAATGTCTTTTATAGGTCAAATTAGGACACCTGAAAAATTTCTTAATATTCTTGATATAACTTCCTAGCTTTTAGATAATAATAGTTCTGATGTTAAACTCAGGGTTAAACTAAAGAAAAATCAAGAGAAATCCATTTCTCGCCAAATTTGTAATGTCTTGTATCTCTGTTAAAAGCACGCTGACCCATATATTTCTTTTTACCATTACATTTATTTTACAGTGCTTAATCAATTAAAATAGGTTTCAAGAAATCCTTGATATTAAAAACATCAGGAGGGGGCCTCCTGAAATGGTAAATGTGGTTAAAAATGAAGTAATTACATTGTACAACAATATTCTTAAATATGCATGTACAGATGTATTTGCATGTAAAAAGCAGAGGGTATGTGTGAACTTACATATTTGGAACTGAACTTTACACAGGGGAGATAATCCTATAGTAAGAAAAAGAAGGGAAACGGGGAATGTGTCAAAGAGACAACGACCCTAAGGGGAGCAATAACAACTCAAAGCCACCATAAGATCTTCAATGAACGGTGAGGAAACCCCACATCCAACGGTAGGTCGGAGTTGGCCCCTAAATAAAAGAGTAATCAAGTTCAGCGAAATAAGCATCTTCCTAGACTCCGATAGACATAAAGTGAACTAACTAGAAAACAGACAAGACACACAAAGGCTTAATAAATTTCCTGACTTAGGACAGGCGCAAACCTGCTGCGGCGGGGTTAAACTAGTTTTATTGGGCCCAAACCTTCCCCCTATAGCCAATGTGATAAATAAAAAAACGATCGTAACAACAGTAAAATTCAGTTGGCAACAGGACTGTGTATTTATCAAAGACATTTAGAAAATTTTAGAATATAAAGTATTAAGTAACTGTTAAGTATCATTATTTGCATCACAAAATCATTGCTATCACATTCTTACAAAAAGCACATAGTTGAGCTTCCTGAAATTTGGAGCAGTGCCTCAGAACATTGTCATGCTAGAATGCCATTTTTAACCGGGTTTTCCCATTGGGAAATCCGGTTATTGAATTGCTGATGTACGGCGGTTGGGCAGGTGGGCGGGCGGGCAGGCGGGCGGTCGGCTGCCAGATCTTGTAAGTGCAACTCCTCTATCTATGCAACAGAATTTCATGAAACTTTGTAGGTAGCAAGGACATCATATGTAGATTGCATATGGTAGGGGATTATTCAGCGTACAATTTTTCCAGGAGTTATGCCCCTTTGAACTTAGAAATTTATAGGTGTTTTGACCATATGCTTTTAAGCGCAAGTCCTCTTTAACTGTTCAGCAGAATTTCATGAAACTTTTGTATGTAGCAAGGACATCATATGTAGATGTGCATTTTGTTGGGGATTTTTCATCGTACAATTTTTCCAGGGGTTATACCCCTTTGAACTTAGAAATTTAAAGGTGTTTTGACCATTTGCTTGTAAGCGCCAGTCCTCTTTAACTGTTCAACAGAATTTCTTGAAACTTTGGATGTAGCAAGGACATTATATGTGGATGTGCATATTGTCGGGGAATTTTCATCATACAATTTTTCCAGGAGTTATGCCCCTTTGAACTTAGAAATTTTTAGGTGGTTTGACGATATGCTTGTAAGCACAACTCCTCTTTAACCATTTAACAGAATTTCATGAATCTTTGTAAGTAGCTAGGACATCATATATATGTAGATGTGCATATTGTCAGGGATTTTTCATCGTACAATTTTTCCAGGAGTTATGCCCCTTTGAACTTAGAAATTTAAAGGTGTTTTCACCGTATGCTTGTAAGCGCAAGTCCTCTTTAACCATGCAACAGAATTTCATGAAACTTTGTGTGTAGCAAGGACATCATATGTAGATGTGCATATTGTCGGGGATTTTTCATCGCACAATTTTTCCAGGAGTTATGCCCCTTTGAACTTAGAAATCTATAGATGTTTTGACCATATGCTTTTTGTTTGACTTTTAAGTAAAGTAACTTTTCAGTGATTTTTAAGAGTGATGGCATACACTGCACATAATGAGAGAAGGTATAAGTTAAACAGCCTTTCACACAAGTACCTACAGTAGAACTTCGATGGCTCGAACTGCAATAGCTCAAACACCATGGATGTCTCGAACGCTTTTTCTGGTCCCTTTTGTTCAAGTTTCAACATAGTTCGACCTCAATTTCTCGAACACTCCTGTAACTAGAACTGTTTTCATTGGTCCCTTGGGTGTTTCAAGCCATCAAAGTTAGACTGTATTTCTGCATTCAAATAGTGAAGGAAAACCCGGTTTGATGTCGTATCGACATCCATTCTTGTTGCTTACAGAAATTATAATAACAAACATGCAATTTTTTTTCCATTTTTCCATTCCCCTTATATTTGCAGGGTTGAATGGTCATAATTCCTTTATTTACGAATGAATACTTCAATTAACAGATAACATGTGGGATTTTGTTTTGTATGTTAATTTTCCTGCCTAATACTAAGCAATATTGTGGCACAGCAAGATATATTAAATAAATACATGTTTACATTGCAGATTATTTGCTCCTTGCTGGTATTAGGTTCCTTAATGGGTGTGGTCTTGAACAATTATGGTATTACTACATGTATATGACATCATAGTCTGTATTTGTTCCTACTAGTTAATGCCACTTATCAATCTGATGTGTGTGGCCTAAAGAGATGCTGACATTACTTTATAACGTCTGGGTCTATTTACATTGCAGATTATTTGTTCTTATTTGTTGATGCCACTTGCCTACTTGATGGGCGTGGCCTGGAAAGATGCAGGTATGGTTGGGGAGTTGATTGGTATGAAGACCTTCCTAAATGAGTTCCTAGCTTATAAAGAATTGTCTGGTTTCATGCAAAACAGACTAGATTGTTCTGGTCCACATTTATCTGTAAGTACTTGTAGCATAGAACTGAGGTAGCTAAAATTTGGATTACTTTAGCAAAGTTTATTCAAACCAGTGTTTACATTAATTCAATTATTTTCACCTTGCCTCCAAAAAAGCTGGTGAAGAGATATACATGTAATGTTTTATTCGAAGGTTTAATCTTGACAAAGCTGAAGTTCATGTTTCTTTTGAAGTACAAAACATGTATGTTTGAAATTCTGAAAGCAATAACCACAGCTTAACAGTCTTTAATTTTGCAATTTTAGAACAAATGAATAAAATATTTATAATTTTCATAACGAGAAAGAATTGTATATCGATTGATATCAACTAGAGTTATGTAATTTCAAAATATAATAAACGAGCCTTTGGCGAGTTTATTACATTTGAAATTACATAACGAGAGTTGATATCCAGCGATATATAATTTTTTCGAGTTGTTAAAACTATTTCTCTTATGATTTTCATAATATTCAGTGCCGAACTGCTGTTTTTGTTTCAAACAACAACACCGTTGCTAGGTAACGTTAATCACGGCCAACAAGATTTCACAGTGGTCCAATAAAAACGTCGAAAAAATAATAGCACATCACGCATGATGTGTTATTACTTGACGCTCGACCAATGAAATTCCTGTAAAAGCGATTCAACAAGTTCATATCTAACTCCAGCTTCAAAGTCTCGTTATGTACCACAAATAACTATTC
>MJUU01070339.1:2669-54703 GCA_002080025.1 Modiolus philippinarum
GTCTTATATATCCACAATTCTCTACATAGATTATCCCTTTTTATAATGATTTGTGTGATTGAAGGCGTGAAACGATAGCTTCAGATACCAGTCCAAGGAATACTTGATTTCTAAACCTCTTGAAATAGATAAATACCACAAGAAAAAATAAAATAACTAATTGCAGACATCGATATTATGTGGACTGCAGAAAATGCCCCTTTTGTCATATGTTTTAAGTCAAAATACAGTAAGTTCATTAATTGCGGGCGTAGATATTATGTCAGTTGCAGATACTATTCCTTTTGTCATATGTTTAGTCAAATTACAGTATGTTAATCGATTGCAGGCATTGATATAATATCGACCACAGAAAATAACACTTTTGCCATATGTTTTCAGTCAAATGGAATGCACCTTCCATATTTTTCCCGTCTGGTGTCACCACTGCACTATCAGGTTTTGTTCTGTAACGTCGTGATACCGGGAAAATTCACACACAAGGAACAACCTTTGAACATGCGTGAAACACCAGTTTTCCCGCCAACTACCTGATAGTGCTGCAGCGACATCAATCGGGAATAGCAGGGAGGTGAATTCCATTACAGTAAGTTAATTTATTGCAAAACTTTGGATTCTGGTTTTCCATATTAATTGATTTTGATGCTGCTGATGAAAACACGTGTACAGCATAACGAAATCAACTGTTTTATATGCAACTCCGGTATTTTTTGTATTTTTAACTATTCACGTTATAAGCACTGAAATCAACAGTGTCATATAAAATTTCTTTTGTATACAGTTAATAGGGGAAACACGTGTAGAAAATTTCTACAGTTGAAATGAGAAATTGTTTACATAACAAGATGTTCTGACAAAATCGCTTTTTTCCCGTGACATCAACATGCAATGGCCATTTATAAATAATGTGTTTATTCTTATGATTTTATTCATTGACTTAGTGTTGATGAATTAGGGTAATAACAAAGTTACCGAAGAGGGTTGTAAGAGCCGAAGTCCATAACAAACAAAAATTTGTTCTCTATCAGCCTTTTTTTCAATTCATGGACTTCCCAAACTTTTGGTTTGATCTGCATTGATGAGATATAAGTCGTCAAATGCGCATATGCAGAAAAATAAATTAACAGTAACTTCGGTATTTTGTTATTGCAATCGAATTCGGAAGGAAAGCCGAAGATAGAGGAAAAACATAACAACTCCAATAGTGGCAAGAAAACCAATACAACAAACAATTGCCAACCGTAATTAACACAAAGCATATAAAATACTACAAATATTCGCAGAATACCATTGAAATTATGATGTTAAATATTTAGCAATTAAAAAAATTAATTCAACAACAACTAAAACTCAATCCTTTAAAAATTTTTCACTATGATTCATCATACGTAGTTAGAATATATTGATTTAAAGTTATTTGCCAAGAGCTTGAATTACCATCCATGCATCCACTCTTTACGGTTCTACAATAGAAAGTTAGAATTATGAATCGCATTGATACAGAAAAGCACATCCTACTTATAGATCACAATGATCGCCAACTATCAAAGTACATTATGAAAGTATGATTAGTTCAAGAGTCGACACATAGTTATGTACAACAAATGGTAATTTAGGTCGACACAAAGTACTGTTCAACAAATGGTAATTCAGGTCGACACATAGTACTGTACAACAAATGGTAATTGGTCAACACATATTACTGTACAACAAATGGTGATTTAGGTCGACACATAGTACTGTACAACAAATGGTGATTTAGGTCGACACATAATATTGTGCAACAAATGGTGATTTAGGTCGTCCTATTGTACTGTGAAACAAATGGTGATTTAGGAGGACACACTGTACTCTACAACAAATAGTGATGTAAGTCAACACAAAGTACTATACAACAAATGGTAAATCAAGCATTAATTTTGTTAATGAATAACAAAACGAATTGGTTTTTCAATGTTGTTATTTGTGTCCGAAACCTTGAACTGACTTACCAGCCCAATAGTCAGACTTGGCTGACATGAAAATTTGACCTTGCATCTAATAGAAATTTACTGTTATTATCAAAATTCAAACCTTTTAAAAATGCTGAGGCTTCATTCCGTGTATTGCACTCGGTAGATGTCGTTGGTACTGGATTTTGCTTCCTATTACGATATTTTTGGAACTCAGTACTACTTTTTGTGCTACTTTCGATTATAGCTTTCAATATTATTTGATTTAAATGCAGGTGATAAGAGGTTACTCCTTGAAACACGTGAACAGCATAACAAAATTTATTGTTTTTATGCAACTTCGATATTTTTGTATTTTAAACAATTTATACAATTAGTATCCCCTTAAAATTACTTCAAGTTACTGATGTTTGCTGGTCAAATTGAGAATAAATAGGCTTTTTGGTCATAAAACTGAAAATAATTTTAGCGAGAAATTAATAGGTAACGAATCTCATTTTTTAAGAAGTAAACTGAAATCACGTAAATAGTTTAAAGTTTTAACATATGCAATGTTTATCTATAATGAGCTATAAAGGAGTATCATAAAAGTGCAATTTAATCAAGGCTATGTTGTCAAAATACAGCATAAATTGAAATAACCAAGCAAAAGGTGGGGTTCGCGAACAAACAAATATTATCATATAATGCTTTTTAATGGGTAAAAAAAGAGAAGTAAAAAAATCTGGCATTAATTCGAAAACTATTGAAGTGAGAATTCTTCACCATTATTGTTTTATGCAAGTTGACCATTTATATTTAAGAACAGGAGTCGCTTGCCAGAAAGTCAAAGTCTGAACGAAGTTAAAACTTTGAAATCTGTATGACGTTTAAATGTTTGTGGCCTAAGGTCTAAATTGTTGATAACTGAATTGCATGAATTTATTGTTCAAAATGACATATTATTGTTTTTAGAATCCAAAGCTGATAAATAAGATAACTTGATATGCCCGAATATGCCCGAACGGTATAAATATTTTGCAAAACGCAGATCAAAATTTGACAAAAAAACGTGGTGGAATTGTCATTTGTTATAAGAAAAAATATGAACATTTTTTTTAAATTTCCATTCTCTAAGTCAGAATTTGTACAATGGTTAATTATTGATAGACAGTTTTTTGATAAAAACAAAAATCTTCTTGTAGGGTGTATGTATTTAAAACCCGAAAATACAAGGTATAGTAGTGACGAAGCTTTTAACGAAATAGAAACAGAAATGATATATATCATGTGTAACAAATTTGATTGTTTACCAACAATCGTTGGTGATGTGAATGCAAGAACAAAAACTGTTGGATGATGTGGTCTTTCCACATGATAGTCTATTTGAAAATTTTGATGAGTTTCATGATGAAAATATGATATTTTACCTCTATGATTTTCAGAAACTCTTAGAAAACCGGGTATCCGTTATAAACCTTTTCTTGCGACAAGTCTGTGCCTATTAATTATGGGTATAACCTTAAAGAGATTTGTAAGCGAAATAATTTCTATATAGGCAATAATAGGTTGCCAGGAAATGACTTTATGATTGGTTCAACTACATGTAATAATATTTACTGTTGTCATTCAAAATATTTCCTCTGATAAAAGAATTCAATGTACTTGAATTTAATCCCCTAT
Organism: Modiolus philippinarum; assembly: GCA_002080025.1. Lineage (NCBI taxonomy): Eukaryota > Metazoa > Mollusca > Bivalvia > Mytilida > Modiolidae > Modiolus > Modiolus philippinarum. The sequence continues at coordinate 6,284 of MJUU01070339.1, forward strand.
TTTCAGATGCCCATTGTAGTTTGTATTTTGGTATCCATACTTCGTTTAACAATTCTACTACACATTCCACAGACAGTCGTAGTAATAATCCCACGAATGTTCGATGGCGATCTGACAAAAAAAACCAGTTCACCGACTCTATTTTAATGATGTCTCAAAATTAGACCACATATCTGAATTATCTTATGTCTTTGAAGACAATCCAGGTCAAGGTGATGATTCAAAAGAACGTTTAAATATTGCTGTTAGCGAAATTGGTGATATTTTTATAATTACCGCAAATAAAGTATTTTCAGCTGGTTATAAACGGCTTACTGTAAAAAGGAAAATTACGAGTCAAGTTTTGTTCAGTAATGCTTGTAAAGATAAACGATTCCAGAATGTTCTTAATATTTCATTTGAACAGTTATATGAATATGTTAGATTGCTTAATGAGAGCAACGAGGTTGATGAGTCATTGAAAAATTGAGATAACCAAGAATTCATTGACACGTTAGATAAGGAAATAACTGGGGAAGAAGCTGTGTCCGCTGTCAAAAACTTACGTAATGGTAAGGCCCAAAGGGGAGGACGAAATTGTGGCTGATTATATAAAGAGTACTCTTCATGTGTTCCTTCCTATTTATATGAAACTGTTTGATTGAGATTATCTGCTGGGATAGTGCCAAACTCTTGGATGACGGAGCTAATTAAGCCACTTTATAAAAACAAAGGAGACCCGATCAATTTTGACAATTATCGTTCAGTTTGTCTAACGTCTATTCTGGCCAAGGTATTTACCTCTATTCTGAAATCGTAATAAATCATCGATGACATCAGGATAATAGTTAACGTCCAGTGTGGTTTCCGGAAAGGATATTCCGTAAAAGACAGCATTTTTTGTCATGCATGCGTTGATCTCTTTGTATTTAAATTCTGGTAAAAAAAACTGTTTTGTGCTTTCGTCGGTTTTAGAAAGGTTTTCGATACTGTTTGGAGGGTGGGACTTTGGCGAAAACTTATTAATTTCTTCCCTTGTGAAATTGGTGTGAGGCAGGGAGAAAAGTTATCTCCCATTCTCTTTGCCTTGTATCTAAATGACTTGGAAGAATTTCTGTCAGATAACGATATCAATGGTTTAACGTTAATTAATGACAAATTTCTGGAAAATTTAGACATGTATGTAAAGTTGTTTATTCTTTAATATACCGATGACACTCTTATTTTTGCGGAATCGGCAACAGAGTTACAAAAATCATTGTCTGTCTTTGAAAATATCGTACAGATTGGTAATTAAGTTTGAATGATGCAAATGCAAAGGTCGTAATTTTCTCAAAAAGAAAATTCACACGAAATTTGTTTTTTTTAAATCATTTGATCAAGTCATAGAAATAAAGGACTCGTATGTGAATTAGGATCTTTTGTATAATTACAATGGACATTTTTTTTCAAGGCACATAAAAACATAATTGATCAAGCTCAAAAAGCTCTGTATGCTTTACAAATGTATATCAAAACAATTAAAAATATATTTATTCCCATTGATCTGCAGCTAAAGTTATTGGATGTATTAGTTGTACCTATTTTAACATATTCATCGGATATTTGGGGTTTAGAAAACAAGGCAAATGTTGAAAAATTACATATAAAATTTTGTAAACGTATACTAGGAGTAAGGTAATCTACCCTAAATTTTATGGTGTACGGGGAGATTAAACTGAATAAGTTCTAGTGCAAAAATAAATAGATAAATAAATAAAAATAAAACAAAATAACGAATAAATAATTAAATGAAAAAAAAATAAATAAATTCATTGGTATTTAAAGTTTGACAGTGAACAACATTTTAGATATCAGGACACGAACGGGTTAATCAATGCAATAAAATTGTATTTAAAAAAGATGAAACAAAGGTGGGAGAGACAACCAGAACAACGAGTTTTGTCTGCCACAGGGAAAGATGAGAAATGGGTAGGGGAAAGAGATTAAGCCTTCTGCACGATCCTCATTTTATCAAGATACTAGCCAAAATAGAAACTTAGACTCACTGACTGCTGATTTGCAACGCTAACAGTTGCTGCTTCCACAAGGTATAAACATGCCTGGAAACGTTGGGGTATATTTTTGATTTTGGACTTTACTAGAATGTCACGTAAACTCTTTGGTGGCCGGAGAGCCATTACTGGTGGTACATTTGTACTAGAAACAATTGTTCAAAATTTGAGCGTTCCCAAACAGCCCAAATGTTTTCTTATGATTGATGACATTTTTTTTAAATCAAGTTGTCATAAATGAGATTCGGAGATTCGTGGACTTCTTTTCTTTGTATTTTAAAAGTGAGTCTCTTGGAATGCAATTTTCTTTCTCGAAGGCTTTGTCAATCACGTCGTCGTCATAACCACAATAAAAAAGATGGTTATAGAGCTCTCCGAGAAGATGATTCTGTAGATTTTCAGTGAAATATATAGATATGCGTAGAACATACATCTCATTTTTAAACGGACTCCGGTTTAAAAAAGATAAAGGTGTCTTGAATAAATGTACATGACACAAAGACTCTACAAAAACAAGGTACATACGTGGAAATGTTCGACGAAGGAGTGAATTTGAGCCTCTTCTATGTCTCATTTATTTCACATATTTTATCGTTTAATCGATTTTTGTTTATCAACAGCATAAATGTACGTCATTTTTTTTATTTAATGACCGTGACTTGCTGTTTCGTATCACACCACAACACACCACGTCATATTACATTATATTTACGAAGAAAAGTTCTGATTTATTAGAGAGTGATAAGTTAATAATTACAATGAAAGAAAAACACGAAATATCTTCAATGGCTGAAAATTACAATTACATGCTACAATCAGACAAACGTTAACCACGACAGGGACTCCGGACAGGCGCACTTGATACAAAAGCCAGAGGTGGGGTTAAGCAGGTTTACGGGTACCCAAACCTCCCCTTTATCTGTATTGGTTCCTTATAGTATAATACACAAACGAATAAAACCAAATACATGAAGACTACTAAACCCTTGACCACAATCTTGAACGGAGATAGAATGACATTACATAATTTTGATAGATGGGTCAAGGGTTACTCCCATCTTATTTGCCAGATACCAATGTAGCAATACGGAAGAAAAATCAAACTTATAACTTCCCGAAGGGTTTGGTTAAAAATCATCACATATTTCAGAAGACATTGGCAGTATGAGTAAGTGGCCGCATGTATGTAAATTTTTCAGGTCACTAGAATCTAATAGCTAATTTAACGAATACAAGCATAATATCCTTATAATATCCCTATTGCATAAAAAATGTAAGTTGCTAGTAAAGAAGCTTTGTTTTTTGAAACTGGGTGGGAAACATTGGAAAATAGACGAGCTCGTAGGAAATTAAATTTAATGTATAAAATTCACAATAATATGGCTCCTGAGTACTTAAAAGATTGTCTAAATGATTATGAAAGTTTAGGAAATTATAATCTACGTAATATGTCTGAGTATAGAATACCTCGTTGTCGACTTGAAACTTGTTCGAAGTCATTTTTTCCATCAATTCTTAGATTGTGGAACTCACTTAATTTAAATGTTAGACAAATTACATCGTTCATAAGTTTTAAACGAACTTTGAAGAGGGATAATTTCATTGTCCCTCCATATTATTTAATTGGAAATCGAAAAACAAACATTTTACATACAAAATTGCGTCACCGCTGCAGTCCCCTTAGGGCAGATTTATTTAGAGTAAATTTAGTAAATGATCCGAGTTGTGATTGTGGTTGTCCGCTGGAAGACGCAATCCACTTTTTTCTAGAATGCCCTATCTATGTTAATATTAGAAATCAGTACATATATTCGTTAAGGCCTCTTGTTTCACCCACTATCGAATATTTGTTGTTTGGTTCAGATGAACTAAGTAACAATACAAACACCATTATTTTCAGACAGGTTCAAAATTTTATCCACCATTCAAAACGTTTTTCAAATTAGCTCGACTACCCTTTATTATATAATAAGACATATTTTAATGTATATGTTTACTGGTTTTCTCCAAAACAGTAGCCAGCTGGCCGAATAATTAATTTGGAAATACAAAAATACCAAAGTTGGAAACTAACAATATCTAAATACCTGAAACTATCTCCCTGGTGCAACGCTCTGTTTTGAGCTGATATTTCGATCCTACTGGTTTTTTTTTCGCCATCAGCTTTGAAATGTCTTTCAGTTAATGGTCTTCCGAATATCCTGATTAAATTTGCACTGAATATACTAAAGTTGTCGAAATGACTTTCAGCAGAAAATAAGTTTATATTAAATTTAGTAGCAGTTCCTTTGTTTTGACCATGACATAATCTGGCAATCGTATTGGACATGGAAGCTGTATAAGTTGCATTATTTTTAAGAACTTTTCAACGGTTTTTACAAACAACATATGCATGAGATGACACTAACTTGAAGCGATGAGTGTCAAACAGCAGTAAAGGTTTATGCAATTTGGAACAACTGATTCATGTAAAACATAGCATTTTGTAATAACGTACAATGCAGAACATAAAATTCATAAAATTAAATTCTTTACACGAGAAACGAGAAACGAAACCATACAATTTTAAAAGTCCTGCAGTAGGTTGGTGTCGGTCACTTTGTTAATAAACGAAATGAAATAAAACAATTGATATGAAGTTTTCTAGAGACATAACAATTAAGGGACATACATGCTATCGCCAATACTCATTATTTGTCTAATTTAAAATGAATTATTTAGCAGATTTTATGCATATCTAACAACCGTAATGTATAAATATATACAATGCGGTTAAAAAACCTTGAAGAAACTTTTACGGATTAGTAATTGGTGAAATATAATCATACTGTTCATCCCTTCAAAAATTCTCTGACCGTCACCAAGACATCATAGATATGAAATGTCGATTTCACAAATGAAAGCAGACATGATAGGATAGATTTACTTCTTCCCGGATTTGACATTACCAATTATGACTTTACCATGAATTGGCCAACTGGCAGTGTGACGGGTGGTGTATACAGAACGTGACAACCTTGCCCTTAAGTGCACCTGTTACCACTTCTTTTTTTTTTGCTAAGAGTTTGAAGTGATGTTTGTGTGTTTTGTTGGTCTGTCTTCATTATGCCGTCGTTTTGGTGTTCTCCTTTTTTCTCTGTCTCTGGACTTTGATTTTGAATTTTCTGTTTCGTTCCTTTGGTATTCTATTGTTGTTGCTTTGTTACATCTGTTTTGTCTTCTAATCTAAAACAGTACTTTTTTTAATGCTTTTTTAAGGACAGACGCAAACCTGCTGCGGTGGGGTTAAACTAGTTTTATTGGGCTCAAACCTCCCCCCTATAGTGTATGAATTAATACAAAGAAGATAACAGGAAATACTTACAATGGCCGAACATTACAATCATATGCCACAATCTACAACGAAACTGCACAACAAATGCAAAAACCAAAAGACAAACGTAGACAACAATAGGAACTCGGGATAGCCTGACTTGATACCGACAATAGCAAGAGCTACCGGTAGGGTTTAACCGGTTTATGGGTAAGCAAATTTCCCCTTTCTCTATCCCGTTTTCCTATAGTATAATAAACATAAAAATAAAACCCAATACAGGTAGACTATTAATTCCAAGACCACAATCTTTAGAAAGAAAGAATAAGACAATACGTAATTTAGAAAGATGGGTCAGCAATACTCACCGCTAAACAGCCCGCTAGCTCAAGGAGCCTTGTCTGCAGGTAAAACACTGTCGCACTACGGAAGAAAAATCAAATTCAAAATTTCGCGAAGGGTTTGGTAAAGCATCATCATGAATTTCAGTAGACCTGATAAAGTTTCATCCGGTATGTTTTTATTTTTTCATTTAGAATATTTATAAAACAGAAAAAAGGTATAGTAGTGGGCATATTTTGTAATAGGTCGTCTTGGTTTTGGGGTCAGGAATGTAATAGGCAGAGTTTGTTATAGGCGGCGGAGATCTCAAGAGACGGTCTCGGCAATTGCCGAACGTACTAATAGTTTTGTCTTTTTCTCTAAATTTTAACACAGTTTGTAGATCAACATTCACTATTGAGCCAATTATACTTGTGTTATTATACATTACAAACACACAAATCAATATTTTTTAATTAATTTCACAATGAGATAACTTAAAATCCGGAAATGTCGTGTCCAAGAAAAAGGCCACCTGGAAGTCTCGGAAATGCATTGTAAGTGTCCTTATTTATTTATTTTGTCTATCTTTCAAACTATACCCGAGCAATCCATCTCAACATAGGTATGTTAAATATATATCTTTTATACCTCGTACATCGGCGTTTATCACAGAATTAACAAATCTGCTGATAAAATTGTAAACTTCCTTCTTATTGCATTGATCACTCACAACTAAAATGGTGGCATATCAATGAAAAAGGTAAGCCTACATGCACATGCATTTTGTGCAAAATAAGAAATATAATATCACGGGAGGGGACCCGTAGTTTTTAAAAGAAAAACTTTGGTCTCCCTGTGCATTTTTAGGATTAAATTTAGCGTTAATGGCGAACTATTTATTTAAGAGAAATATTTGCCTCGATGCACTCCTTGGTTCATTTGGCTTTGTAGAATGTATTTTCGATTTGACCCTTGTTACAAACTTTGACCCTTGATAATAATTATCGGATGGCTTATAAATAATACATCTGATGTAATTTTAAATGTGTTGTTTATCTGAATAATTTGTTGCATTGAAATCATTCTGAGTAGACTATTCGTTCCTTATTCAAAACTGTTACACTTAATCTTAAAACAGTTGAATCACATTTTATAAAGGAGTCGGAACGCAGTACATCAATATTGCATAACAATTGTTACTAGACAAATTAAATTACTGTGAGCACAGCTCAGAAAACACACCCCCGCTCCTACATTTGATTCCAGATGAAAAGAAATCACCAAAAAATGAAGTCAAATCATTTTTTTTAGTAGCTGGTGCACAATTGCAATATGTACTGAACATTCTGTGAAAGTTTCATTGAATTTCACCATGCAAATGGTCTAGGAGGAGTTGTCGCCACAAAATATGTACCCTATGGCAGACAAACGGACGGACTGACGGAAAAACAATTTTCCAAACACTTCCAAAAATAGTATGAGATTATGTGAAATATAAGTCTTTGATATTTTCAGGAAATTTACCAAAGTTGGAACCGGAATAAAAATTTCGAATTTATTGCATATCAGGAAATAAAATAAAATCCATTATAAACATCTAGGAGGAGTTTCACTGACAAGCTCACATGTGTAAAAATCGACATCATGGGACATCTTCTTTACACCAAGACCAATACCAAAAATCCCAAACCTTATTGTGCATCTGCAACTCATACATGTATACATGCATTTAACATTTAAAATTTGCACCATTAGTAATATTCGATGTGAATGAAATCTGAGGACTCATTCCAAAAGTGAGATCACAACAAAATTTATCAAGAAGGACCAGAATAGCTACATAGACCATAATTTTTTTCAAGCTTTACACCAGTTAAACCATGTAAAAATCAAGATGTCAATTTCACTTTTTTGAATGCAATATTAATTTCGAGTATTTCTTCTAGTATTTCTTCGAGTATTTAACATTGAGGAATATGACGTACTCAGGGTTCTGTGCTCAACACCTGGGATACAGGCACCAAACCTAGGCCACAAAATTCCTTTACAAGAAATTGGGCTCAGACGTTTAAGCTTTGGGCTCCACATGCTTGGACTCCAGAACCCCAAAGAGCTGTTGATCTCTTATCATTACTCCAGTTAAGTCCACAAAGTGATTTCAAATAAAAGACAATATAATACACGTTTTATTAACATAATGCTTGTAATTTTGCTTTATTTGATCCGAAAAGTGCTATGGCAACTTCATTTCTTGATATATGTTTACAGGTTTGATGAAAAAATAGTATGATTTTGTTCTGTTCCAGACGACACCAGGCGGTGATGCAATTCGATGAAAACCAAAGTACATGTATCATCTAATACGTACTAGTACACTATTTTGAAGTAAAAATTCTGCTTATAATAGCTGCATAATGGCTAATATCAAGACAATAAAATATGCAAAAAATGAAAACGGATATGACAATACAGTGTTTACTGATATTGATTTAAAGGACCATGCAACTAAAAATGGAACGACAATTCAGGAAAAGGCAGATTTTGTTGGTAATGGCGTGGATGGAAAGTCTGCTGTAACAGTAGAAACTAAGTTGTATAAAAGGCGGTGGTACATTGTGGTGATTTTCTCATTCTTATGTTGCGTACAAGCAGGATTTTGGAACACATGGGGTCCGATAGCCGAATCTAGTGAAAAAGCGTTTAGTTGGACAGATGGTAACATTGCATTATTTGTAAACTGGGGTCCGATTGGATACTTAATAGCTACCTTTCCAATGGCGTGGTTGATTGATACAAAAGGTAAGAGGAAAACATATCCAAAGTGCACTAAGATGCTGATATAGAAGTTTCAAAAACGAACGCCCAAATTAGGTTTTTACAAGGGCTCATTCGAAGAAAAGAAAAACATTTAGCCCAGTCCTTTAATTTCAGCTTCCAATACATAGAAGATGTACTTTCTCTTAATAATCCTAAATTTAAGGAGTGTTTACATCAGATATATCCCAATGAGCTTGAAATTAAAGAAACAACTGAAACACCTACTTCAGCTTCGTACCTAGATCTTTTATTGTATATTGACGAAGATGGACGTTTGAAATCAAAGCTATATGACAAGCGTGATGATTTTAATTTCCCAATTGTGAACTTTCCCTTTATTAGCAGCAATATACCTACCTCTCCAGCCTATGGAGTGTTCATTTCACAGTTGATTCGTTCCTGTCGAGCTTGTAGTTTGTACGGTGATTTTTTCAACAGAGCAAAAATACTGTCCCAAAAGCTGCTTAGTCAGGGATTTGCTCAACCTATGTTAATTCCATCCCTCAAGAAATTCTATGGCTGTCACCATAACATCATTGAAAGACATGACGTGTCAGTATCCCAAATGAAAGTGGACATTTTCAGCTAGATTCACGTCTTCTCGGATTTGACTACCGACATTTTCCTGGATTGTCACTCACAGTGCGACGGATGCTGTTAACAGAGCAAGACATGCTTACCCTTCCGGAGTACCTGATGTCACTCTCTGTTTCACTGGCGTTCACACTGTGAGTGCCTTTGTTTTGAATGTTGTGATTTCTATGCTCTGTATCTGTCTTACGTCATTGTTTTTGTCTAACGTCATTGTTTTCTGTGTTCTCGTTTTGGTCATGTCCTTGGACATCAATTTTTTAAAATTTCTCTCCTTTGTTCCTCTGGTATTCTACTGCCGTTGTCTCTTATGATTTCCATAAAAAAAATGCAGCTAATTTTTAGTGACTGCAAATGTATTTACTTGCTTGTGACGTCGCTATTTCGTTTCAAATAACAACCCCGCTACACAACCATCGAGATAATAGAAACGTGGAATAAGTGATAGTACATCATGCGTGATGTGCTTTTACTTTGCTTCTAACCACTGAAATTCCTGTGAAAGTGACACAACTAGTTGATATTTAACATCAGCTTCAAAGTCTCGTTGTTTACCACTAAATAACATTTCATGCAAGGAAAGGTAATGAGGTTGAAACATAAAAGTATAATTAAAAACTGCATTTTCAATATTAAACAGGAGCCGAGTTCAGCTTCGTTTCTAAGATTTTATAAAAATGATTGGAAGAGGTAGTTTGTTGACGAGTTAATATTCAGTACTACATTTTGGAATGAAGACATTGTTACATCGTTGATAAAACAAACTACTATATTTTAAATGGTTGCATTGATTTCTAGATCTCTTTTAACTAAAACAGAAAATTTAGTTGTTAAAAAAATATCTCTCTTTTTTTTGTACGTTAAAAACATTGTTTGTGTCATATAAGTATCTCAAAAGAGTGCATACCTATATCATATACATAGGTTTTAATGTAAGTTATAATTTCTAGAACGAAACTGGACATTCTCAAATTAACATCATAATAAGTAAGTCTCTCTGCGTCAGATAGACCGCATTTTTATTCTATTTTTAAATGACGACTGAGATACTAAGATGTTCACATGTGTTTAATGCACTCTATAACTAGATTGAAAATTTGAACATGCCAGAAAATTATGCTTCTTAGACAAATCCCTCAAACAAAATACATGTACCAGGCATGAACAGTTTTTAAATCATGCATTTCATCCTGAAATACCTATTAGATGAAAACTATTTCCAACTTCGAAACAAGTGCTTTGCTCCCCTCTCTCTTGCAATGGATTCCAGATGGATCTTATTTATATACAGAGTAGAAAACAATCAAATAACAAAATATATTATATAAATATAGTATGACAATAAGGTCAATACATGGACATATAGACCCGACTAGAACATATATAGTATGTAGTGATGTTTCTGACTTCAACGACCGAAATCTTTGTCTAACTGAAAAACTTCTGCATCAAGGGTTTAGATATCATAAATTGATAAAAACATCCTCTCTAAATTTTGTTATAGATACATTGACTTATTAAGAAAATTTGGTTCTACATGCAGGGCTCTTATACATCAGGGCATTTCACATCCAAACTTCTATGGCAATATCATTTACAAAGCGCATAAATTCAAAAATTGTCTTTCCAAACTTATTAATCCGTTGAACAAACTTATTCATAAAGGATATAAATACAGCATTATTGTTAAATCTTTAAATCTGGTTTTTGTTGGCAAAAATATTGATCATCTCCTAAATGCTTTACACCATAACTGAATTTAAACATTTTTTCATATTGGCAGTATTTGGCATTGCACAATATCATGTTCTTCTTTCATAATTGATGATGTTGTTATTCCAAATCTTTTTAGAAGTATTTCAATTGAAGTATCGTATGTAAGAAGGCTTGATATCATAGTCACCGGAAATTATGTCCTTAGCTAGCTGTTAGTAACTGCGAGCATTTGTCCTGTCAGTACCTGTGTGTATTGTCTTCATGTTTTATGTACTTCATTGTAAGGGTACTCGTCTTAATAAGTTGGACGTTTTTCTAGTTTGATTTTTACTGTGAGTCTTTTTATTTATTTTTTTTAGCCATTCACCAAACATAGGGGGAGGGTTTGGATCCAAAAAAACGAGTTCAACCCACCGCAATTTTTGCGCCTGTCCCAAGTCAGAAAAATGTTGGTCATTGGCTTGTCCTTGTCGTCTTATAAAATTTTAGTTTCTTGATATTTGGTTATTGGATGTGGTTTGTTTCCATTGATTTATTCACTTTTTTACCTTTTTGGGGCCATTTAGGGCTTGCTATATGCTGTGAGGTTCCTCACTGTGTTGAAGACCGTACGGTGACCCCTAAATTCCTTGTTTTGGGTCGTTTTAACCTGGATATGGGATGTTGTCTCCTTGACATTTACCCCATTTCTTTCTTTTTCATATATTGACCGAGAACGTGGTCCGAGGTCAGAATACTTTAACAGGTCAATAGATTCTTGTATAGACCGAACATGGCATGCTATAATTGTTTTATAATTTTATGACATTATTCTTTTTTAAATGAGAATGTAACGTTCGATTTGTTAACATATAAAATACTTTGTAAAACTGACGTTTCAAAATATAGAATGTTATGTACTAAAACGTCAGGTGACGTGAAATGAACAAAACACAGCTCAAAAATAATATAAAAGATTACAATTTAATAAATATATCATCATAACCGTCAAGACATTGACCAACATGCTAATCTGTGTTTTTCGATTTTGCAAGTAATGGTTACCGTAACAGTCCACATTCAGATAGATATGCCATCGAAATTACACGTAGACACATAATCCTATGCATAAGAAAGGGGAGGTTTAGGTACCCATAAACCGGTTTAACCCTACCACTAGCTCTTGATAGTCCAAGTCCGGCTATCTCGAGTTCCAATCGATGTCAATGTTTGTCTTTTGTCATTTTATTGTTTTTCTTGTTCAGTTCACCGGTGGATTGTGGCAAATGATTGTAATTGTCGTCCATTGTTAGTGTTTCCTGTTATCTTCTGTACATTTACAATAGACAATTTCTTAAGTTAACTTAAGGATAACTTGGTATTTTCAGGTTTACGGCCTGCATGTTTACTAGCCTCTTTCATGATAGCTTTAGGAGGAGGGATAAGATGTATTACTGATAAGCCTCCCTATATCACATGGTGAGTTGTAGAATCGATATAAAGATATCGTTCTGAATGTGTTTCCCTATATCACATGGTGAGTGGTACAATATAGATAAAGAAAGTATTCTGTGTGTGTTCACTTATATAAAATGGTGAGTGGGAAAGATAAGTATAAAATTGTCCATGTGTGTGTTTTTTTATGTCACTTGGTGAGTTGTAGAATCGAGATAAATGCAAACATTAGTTCCCGTGTGTTTCAAGTAATTATATCCGTTTAAAGTTCCACTTACTTAATATGAGGAAGGTGCAACCTTAAAAGCGAGCGAAGAATAAAGGAGAAACTCTCAAATGACTGTATTGCTCACAGACCATGACGGACATCATAAAGATATCAGTTTCAGAGATCATAAGGGCATAAATTTCTTATTAGGGTCCGATGAAAAACTTCTTTTCCCATTGATGGATATCTTGAATTTTGAGCATGCAGTCCTGATGGACACAAACTTTGAAGGGATCTCAGTCCTAAAGTTAATTGTAATCAAGTTTGGTTCCAATTTGATCAGTGGTTTAAGAGACCAAGTCTTTAAATGAATTAATGTTACAGTTTTTGGATTGGATGCAGACCTATGGATAAAAGTATTAAAGGGTACTGGTACCCAAGGACCATTGTGACAAAGTTTTGTTCCTATCGGCCCAGTGGTTTCATTGGAGATTCTTTGAATGAAAAAGGGGGAGAGAAGGAGTTTCTCAGATTTGCCGACCAACGTCCAGCATTGGCTGCACAAAACATTAAGCTTTTATGGTATTTGTGTTGATAGTTTTTTTAAGTTCATACCATAGATATGCACATACAAAAATATGGCACAATGATAATAAGATCTCATGTTATGTCTTTGTTTCTTTGTTTTTCCGACACTGCCATTGTCCTTGGATTGTTCTTATTGGATTGACGGTTCGGTTTTCACTTACTCTAAAGTTCCGCAGCACCCCCACCATATACTGTCATCCAAAGGCTTTTATGTCAAATCGAATCCTTCCCTGTAATTTACAGTATGAAACTTGTTTTTTTTTAAATTGTACTATATCGGGAGCATGTTTCAACATAATTTTTATCGGACTTTACATACTGGAATTACTGGAAGGTAAGGTAAAGGTAAGATATTACTGGTTTTGAAGATGATGTTTGTCTTGTTAGAGAAGTTTTATTTAATTATTTTCATTATTCTTTTCACCCTGAAGTATTTGTTTGCGGAAGATATCTCCAATGTAAACGTTTTTACATGCCAAAAGCTGCTAGTATTTCATTTCGAATATTCATATAGTCAGCAATTTCTTATTTTGTAAACAATTGTGTTCATTTCTTTGTGTACATAGTGTTTGTATATTTTATTTATGTTTTTATAATAGTTTCTTTGTAATTATGTTTGGAAAATGTTAGAATTGCTCTATTTTATTTTGTTTTACATGCTTTATGTATTAATGAGAGGTGAAAGTTTAATAAAATATTCAATTTAGGGGATAACCTGTTTTATTCTGAGGGGGTCTGACATTTTTTGTTAGTTTTAAAATAGACATTCAGTCCCAAATAAAAGTTAAAAACAAATACTCTTGCATACACCTTCTTGCAACCAGACTCTACGAAGAGTATGGTAAAAATTTGAAAATAAATATTAATTCCCTTCAGTGTTTGAAAAAAAAATCTGACTCTTGAATTTTCAGAAATAAGGCACCGGCCATTTAACTTGAAAGCCTGGGGACTATGATTTTTTCCCAAAAAATATTTTGAAGCTGTTTTTATGCGAAAAAAATTTTTTGGCTGCAATAACAATGAAAAAAATCTGAATATAATGCTAATTTTGATTTTTTTGTTGAAACGTTAAAAAAAAAAGTCTGTTAAGAAAATACCGTACCCCCCCCCCCCCTTNTTCAAGTTAATGGGTTGATCCCGAAATATTTCTGGCTTTGCCAAACGACAAACAGATTTGCCAAAACCCCCACGTTCTGCAATATCTCATTTTGTTTTTTGACCCAGGTGAGTTCAAACAGAGAACGGAGGAGAAGACATGAGTAACAAGAGGGGTATATTTGAGACATTTCCAACTGGAAGTCATTCAAAAAAAATATTTAGTGTTACAGTGGATAAATTACAAAGCATTGGAAATATGTAAAGTGTTGGTTTTTGAAAGAAATTGAATTCATTGTATCCGAATAACGTTTTATTTTATTGGCAATGGCGATGTGTGAGACCTACCAAGTCTGTTCAAGTCTCCTAAATACACTCATCCATTCAGTGAAAATGATTAAATTTACTCTCAATCTTAATCATAATTCACGATCTCAACATGATATTTATCACCAGCTGTCATCTCAGAATGCATTGAAATCTCAACAGCACTTCAGTTCTTTGATTTTATGCAGTTGTCGGTCCTTGAAGTGTAGGTGTACTTTGCATTTCCGGGGTAGCAGACGCTTTGACACTATTCACAATCATTTGAGCATTATGATGTTTTAAAGCGTAATGCCATTTAATTTGAAAGTTTTCAGTCAAATATACACGATTATGGGAGCGTTAAAACTAAGGAAAGCGATATCCTAATTTCAAGGTAAGACATTTTATCATGGATAGTAATTTCACCTTTGAGTTCACTCGAGGTGTTAGGTGGACATATTTTTGATAAATGATTGCATGCATGTGTGTTTCCGAATGAATTTTTTGGCTAACTTTATATCAACGTAACGCCATCAGTCATGAGATCTTCGTTCGCCGTTTTTGTTAATTTAATTTATGCTAATTTTAATGTTTGTATCAATGCATATCGTTTCTCATGTAGTTGGCTTTATTTAGAACAAAAGTTAATTGAAAGGGAAAAGTGACACTTGAAATAAACAAACCGATCGATTGATTGAAATGACATTGACACTTTTTAAATGATCGAACTTGACCTTTGAACTTTTTATTTCTCAAGACCCCAACTGGGGTATGTGAATACAAACAATATAACATATATACATAGAATAATGCATGGAGTGTCAAGTACAATATATGACAATAAATTATAAAGTGTATGAATATAAGATAAAGTATGACATATGAAATAAGTATGGAAGGCAAATCGAAATTAGTAATGCTTATTTTACAACTGACAATATGATTTTACAAAATTTGGCTATCTTAATTTTATCATTATAATTGACATTATTAAATAAATTATAAAATTTTACAGTGTTTGGATTCTTCAGAACCTCAAAAGGTAGTAATGCTTTTCTTTCATTCTCAAAAAAGGTACATTCGAACAAATAATGAAATTCATCACCAATATTATTCAAATTGCAAATATCACATATTCGATCGTCACGATCTACACCCCAAAATCTACCTTGTTCTATAGGTAAACGATGATTTAGACATCTATAATTACAAAAAGCTTTTCTTAAATCATATGGTAAATCAACTAGATATTCTTCAAACTTGTGTGAACATTTAAATATTCTATAATTAAGACATTTTGCACTATTAAAAACTCTTTCATACCATGTCTGCTTATACTGATCACATAATTTTTGTTTAACCATACTAGACAATGCTAAATTGTTAGGTACACTTTGTGATATCCAATATTCAGAAAAACCACACATATTAAGCGTATTTTCAATACAAGAAATCCATTTGGAATGGAAAAACTGTTTAACATGCATGTTATACATCAATTTGTAAAGTATAGCACAAATTTTATCTTGTTTATTACATACAATTCTTTTCCAAAAAGCTATAATTCTGCTTTTGATCATAATATCAATAGGATATCTACCCAATTCACCATATAATATACAGTTGGGTGTACTTTTTTTCAAACCAAGTATCATTTTATAAAATTGTAAACAAAAGGATTCAAAAATATCATTATTTTCTGAGCCCCAAACTTCACAACCATACAACAGTACTGGGACTACCATAGTATCAAAAAGTTCTATTTGTAAATCAATTGGCAGATTCAACTTTCTACTTTTCTTCAATATACTATATAGAGCTTTTCTACCTTGATTAACTAGCTTAGATTTGTTTTTACAAAAAGATCCATTAGACATGAATACAATTCCCAAATACGTAAAATCATCTTCAATGTTTATAACTTCACCATTAAAAGTAAATACAGGATTAACAATATCTTTACAATTTCTTTTTCGAAAAATTACAATCTTAGTTTTTGAAGCATTAACTTCTAATTTCCAAGTTTTGCAATATAAGTACATAGCATTTAGAGCCGACTGCAATTCTACATGAGATTCAGCTAAAATAACTGTGTCATCAGCATATAACAATAAGTATAATTTTAAATATACAGATAACTCCTCAGTATCAAGAAAAATATGTGCAGCATTGTAAATATTTGTCAAACCATCATATGCATGTGATATAAATTCAACAAGATCATTTAAAAATAATGAAAAGAGGACAGGCGACAAATTCTCACCTTGACGAACACCAACATTGCTATAGAAAAATTCTGACAATTGAGAACCTTTTCTTACACAGGATTTAGCATTATCATACATGTTATGAATAATTTTAAACATTTTACCATCTACACAATTCTGTAACAATTTATGCCATAGAGCTAACCTATCTACAGAGTCAAATGCCTTTCGGTAGTCAATGAAAGCACAATATAATGGTTTATTACACCTGACATACAAATCAATCAAACATTTTAGGTTAAAAATGTGATCGGTTGTGCTATAATGTTTTCTAAAGCCTGCCTGTTCTTCACATAAAATATTAAAATTTTCTAAATAACCATTCAATCTATTATTTAACACTGTTGTAAACAATTTACCAAAACAACTCAAGATTGTAATACCTCTATAATTATCAGGGCTACAAGGATCTCCCTTATTCTTGTAAATTGGTATAATAATACCTTCTGACCAACAATCGGGAATAATCCGAGACGAACGCATATTTAACATGTTAAAAAAAACTCAACGGATTATGGGAACCAGGTCGCCATGTTGGATGAATAGTCACGCGAGAGTCGGCGATGTTTGACGAAAGATTTGAACAGCGTCAAATGGTATCTATTTATAGCTATTTCAAAAAGATTATTTTTTTACCACATTTCTACCATAAAGAGCGAGCTTCGCTCGCTTATAAGGTAAAATATCCCATTAGGTAAAATGGCATTAACCTTGGCACAAATGCTATTTTCATACACGAGATCGACAACAGATGTGTAAGATGGAGCTGGATCCTATATTCATTAAAACAATTAAAAAGCCCAATGTATAGCTGTTTCGGTATTTTATCTATACAGTATACACATTGCATTGAATATATCTTTATTTGTACGAACTTAAGGGGGTTCGCTAATCAGTTTGAAAATAAACAGGATTTCAAATAATCATGATTTTTAGTTAGAAAAATAAAAAAAGAAGTAATTTAAGTGAAAAGAATTTATAGCTTGATGATCTCATTTTTGAGATTTAAGTGACTGAAAATTTGGCGGGAAACTGAACTCCTCTGACTGTTCATAGGATAAGCATTAAGAAGGTTTGACTATGAACGAATGTGACAGAATAAATAGGATTTAATGATTTTTTACAGAATGCCTACAAAGATGTATAGAATGAAATTATGGAAAAAAATAAGGGGGCCAATGGGCAAAAAATTATAATGCTTTTAAATGGATAAAACCCGAGGATTCCGAAAATCTGACAGAAATCTCAAAACATGAGGAGCAAACCTCTTAAAACACACCTGGTAGAAAAACATTAAAACGTTGAAAGGATATAGAGTAAACGCACGTGAGACAAGGTTTCTACAATCACATGGTAAAACAAGCAAAGGAACAAGCTTTATTTTTGTTCTTCATCTCGAAGTCACCATGAGGCCTTCAACAATGGGCTTTGTATATACCTCATAGTAAGTTCAAAGACGGTCCCCAGTACCGGCTCAAGTGGAATTCTTTGCAACTTGTCAAACAACGCTAAATCGATGTCTTCATTGGTCATGGATGCGGGATAGTCAACAAACATCAATTGAACTGGCAAAGTGCACTTACAATCACGGTCATCGGTTGTCCGAAAAATGCACTAGTGTCTAAATCTAGTGGATGATTACAAAAAATATGGACAAACACAGGGCATTCATCAAGCCGATTGCAAGAAACTTGGTATTATAAATAGTGAGATGTGGGTACTTCAAACGGGTTGTCAGAATAACATTTCGAAATTACAATAAAAAATGCGAAATTTCGAAAGTATGAAAGTATATCCACCATAACTAAAATATATAGAGAGCATATATTTTAGTTATGGTGTACTTTCTCATATGGATATACTATCATACTTTTGAAATTTCGCATTTTTATTGTAATTTCGAAATGTTATTCTGACAACCCGTTTGAAGTACCCACATCTCACTATTTTATAATACATCTCTTGCATAATAAATTTTTTACGGAAAAGCCTGTTAAACGGCGAGTGCATATGCATTTTATATTTTCGTTATCCTGTTATACATATGGTTGATTTATTTTATATTATTATTGTTGCATAAATGTGTCATGTCTTTAATATTATTTTGCGGGGAAGTAATTGTGCAATAATGAATGTATCCGTTATTTGTATACGCAAGGTAGATTAAAGACTATGCATGACGAAAGGATATAGCTCTGATTTCAAGATTAAGAACAGAAATAAAATAATTCTTCCATTGTTTGGTTTTGCCATGTTTTTATAGAGACTGACAGTTTACTCCAAATCCCTTTCTCTCTTGTTTGGGATTATGAAGGGCTTTATCTTTTGATTAAAATTCATAATTGCCGGAAAAAGTAATTACAACTGGGTCGATTTCTCTGCTGGTGGATATTTGTCCCTGAGGGTCTTCACAAACTTACTACTTCTTTGCTCTCCGCAAAATCTAATTTATTAGAAAATTGGCAATTTTTCTCGTTTTGAAATTTTATTTCAAGCTAAGAAGTATATTCTTCGTGCACAGATCTGTCATGCTGATTTCAGTTTTACATTTAGATTTCATTTGGACTTTGTTCTCTATTGGCTGTTATTCATGTTGAGGCTAATAATTTTATCTGCACTGATCAGACATAGGTTGTGTAATATTTTAAATTATGAATCAATGACTTTAAAAGAAAAAAATAACAAAATACCGAAGTAACTGTGAAATAAGTTTCTGCATATGCGCATTTCTACAACTTATGTCTCTTCAGTGCAGACAAAAGAAACGATTCTTCTTGCCGAACAAAATGAACATGGTTTAAATTACAACATGTACAATCAATTCTAACAATGTAATACACAGTCGAAGATGTCTGTTTGTTTCGGCAAAGCTAAATCGTTTCAGAAAGTAAAAAAGTAAATTCACAGTAACCTCGGTATATAGTTATTTGTTACCACTGGGTCGATGTCACTGCTGGTGGACTGTTAGTCCCCGAGGGTATTCACCAGCCCAGTAGTCAGTACTTCAGTGCTGACCCAAAAACCGATTATTGTTGGAATCTTACAATATCTAATTTTTTGTAAATTTTGTTGAAAACTAAGGAGTATCTCCCTCATGCATAGCTCTGTCCTTAGCCAATTTTGGCTTTACATTTAGATCATATTGGTTATTTGTTCTCTATCAGTTTTTAAATATCTTTGAGTATATGGTCTTCCAAACGTTTAGATTTTATCTGCACTGAAGAGACATAAGTTGTCGAAATGCAGAAAGTAAATTCACAGTAACCTCGGTATATAGTTATTCACTACTTTCCCACTAACGGCATATAACTATACGGCTATTCCATTATTAGATCCCATAAAAACGTGTTTGTCATCTCCTTTGACATTGATTAGTCATAAAAAAACCAAAATATGAAATAAATAATTTGTAGAATGCCTTTTACAAAGAAACCTCTTTTCAGGACTGTCAACATTGCTCAGTGTCTAAATGGTTTGGCAGGCCCAGTTACTTTTGGAGGACCACCGGCGTTATCAGCTCGATGGTTTCCTGTTCATGAAAGGACAACAGCAACAGCCATGCAAAATGTGATGTTGTATTTAGGTGATGGCTTAGCATTTGTTGTAGGTGAGTTCTCACAGTTAATCAATTTCATGTTTTTTTTTACTTGTTTATTTGTAACCATATTAGGAACCAGATTAAACAGGGAACCTACTTTGTCCAAGGTGTGTAGATTGTGGATTTGTGGATCAGTTTGACGAACTCAAACAACGGCAGTAGAATACCGAAGGAACAAAGGAGTGAAATTTACAAAAATGGAGTTCCAAAGACCCGGCCAAAACGAGAACACAAAAAACAATGACGTTAGACAGATACAAAGCACAGAAACAGAAATTACAACATTCAAAACAAAGGCACTCACAGTGTGAACTCCAGTGAAAGTGAGAGTGACATCAGGTGCTCAGGAAGGCTAAGCATGTCCTGCTCTGTTAACCACCGTTATATAAATGCTGCATTAGAATGAGGAATAAGTTTATATCTATGCTGTTTGTAGATACGCCCTGATGTTTCCTTGAAGCGGTACAAGTAGCGCCAATTCCTTGATGCAAATATTTAACCTTTTTTATATTCCTTAAGATCCTGCAACTATTAAAAAATGATAAGAATGGAAACAGGAACAATAAGTCTCCAAATTTGTTTGGGATATTAAAATGAAAAATATACCGTACACATGTTGTTTTTTTCCAAAGTAGCATATTTTCCCATGTTTTTAAAAACTATGAATTTAATTTTCGCAAACTGAAATATTAGTATCTATAATGCTAAAATTTAATTTTCGCAAACTGAAATATTAGTATCTATAATGCTAGATATTATGATCAAATTTAATCGAAATATTTTGAACAGTTTCAGCAAATGCATTTTCAATTACGTCATCGTCTTATTTTTAATTAAATCCTCAACTGGCAGTCATAAAAATCACAAACTTTGAAGGGGCCACCCAAGGACAGTTACGTTCAATTTCAATCAAATTTGTAAGAAAAAAACATTCAAGTAGTAGTTAAACCCAAAGGTGTTGAATCGATGGGCTACAATTGATTTATAGCATGATCATATGGTTAATATAAAATTGACGTTTTTAATACCTCACATGGGGGGGGGGGTATTCGGAATTTGACATCACACTGTGAAAAAGGAGAATTGTTATACACATCATTTATGGTCTTCATATACTCAATAGTCGTTATACATGCACATCGTCAATAGTCTTGTACTGTATTAGGTTTACTTTATCTCTTTATATATATTTGTCTAGTATCTTTTGTTGTTTTGAGGCAACGAACAAATAATGTGATAGTAAGGGAGACATATTATTCTTTTTTATTTTCAATTTTCATATATCATTACTTTTAAGTTATATATAATAAATTCAACAATCTACTGATCCAGTATTGGCAGTTGCCTAGTGACTGTCGCCTCCTAAGTCGTTAAGTGCTTAGAAGTTTGTGTGGGTACCAATATTTCAAATGTACAATGTAAAGATCAATACGTTCATACATCTAAAGCAAAGCTTTTTTGCCGAACACTAACTTTTCCAGTTGATTTATTTCCTTGAATATTTCTACTTTATCAGCACTGGACATTTACAAATCGTACAACAGGCGTTTTTTGTAATTCTTCTTGTGATTTAAAAAATATTTTAAATTACTTACCATTATGTTGATTACATTGTATTAATGCTGTATGTTTTTACTGATAAGCATTATTGCTTAAAGTTGTGTTATTAGCAAATACCATTATAAGATTAATTAACTAAACTAATATAATTTTACTGCTTTGGTTGACTTCAGTTGTCATATACTGTGTCAATAAGAGTTTATATAAAGTAGTAAATAAACATTCATATATAAAAATAAACTTTTTTTCATATAATATTGTATTATTTTGCAATGTGGGAGAATTTTCCTCTTTGTAGGAGATTTTGGTCTCAAATGATAGAGATCCTTCTCAAGTGGGAGTCTCCGTTGTAATGGGGGAGGGTTAACAGGTATGAGTACGCTATTTTGCTAGCTATTCATATGTTTTTCAGGACCTGCTATCGTACGTCAAGATCATGTGCCAAAGAATAAAACAGTAGAAGATAATCAGAAGTAATACTTTTTTCTTTGTTTCCAAAAGGTACAAACTCAAACGAACAGGTGAACATCGCTAGTCTAATAGTACTCTTTGACAAAAATCGTGTTCATTGTTACTAGCAATCTCATTTGTGAAAGAACCGAGCAAAAAGTCCTTTTATGCCATACACATTCATAACATCAATGGTACAAAATGAACGAATCTATCAAATGAAAAATAAACAAAACAAGACTTTCAGACGTACATAAAATAAACCTAACATAGAGAGCAAATTGAAGTGAGGAATATCAGATGGAACAAGTTTAAAAGAAAATAAAGCATATTTGATTTTCAATATATTTTCTTTGTTATTAAAACGCACGTTTGAATTCATTCTTTGGCCATTATTTTTTTAGCTTACCTTACCCAAAGGTTAAGTAGGAACACTTTCCTTCGCTTGGGGTACGTCACTCCTCTGTCGTCAGTTAGCTTTTCACATTTTCACCACTGAGGCAAATTCAACGATCATTTACAGGAAGGATGGATGCAAGGTATTTTACAAGGATTGCGCATTTCGTTCCGATCTGACAAAAACATGACCTCCAACACAGACTAAGATTTAAATTTGTCTCATTCTCAAAATCACCATTTTCATTATTTGCTCTGCAAAATATTGTGTAACCGGAGAGCATGAATCTCCTTACAAAATTGACTAATGTCAACTCCGGTGATCGAACCCGGGACCTCTAGCACTTCAGCCAGCCACCTAACCGAATGAGCTAAAGAAATATTCCTTTAGCTCAGTCGATTTTTACTGGCTATATATCTACTACCTACTACAACGCAGGTAGGCTGTCCTGTCACACTTGAAGCAAATCTAACTAAATTGCACAAAATGATGTAGGAAAAATATGTGTAAAAGCTAATAGGGAACAAATTTCAAATAGGATTTAAATACAAAATCCAAACTCAGCCTAAGACAGAGCTATGCAAGAGGGATATACTCCTTAGTTTTAAACAAAATTTTCTATACTTTAGATTTTGCAAATTGTTAAAGGAGACCTGTTTGCGGGCAAGAACTAGATGTATTATGGCCATTTTGGCAACTAACATGTATGTCTATTTAGTGCAAATCAAATCAACACATTTGGAAATCCATGAAATGTTCATTACTGTTTCATGTCATATATTAAATCTATAATACTTTATTACTTAAAAAAACTATTCATTTAAATGCAAAATTTATAGATGCAAACAGTTTTTGACAGTAATTGTAAAAGCAGGTAAATTTATGTTTGTTGGATCCATGGGTAAAAAAACATGGATGTAGCGTTGTTCGTCAATAAGCAATGAATTCCAATCACTACAGTGTTATCGACCGGCTTCAACTTACTATCAGCAAAGCTCATTATTGAGGACTTGTAGTGACTTGAAGATGAAAAACAACAATAAAAGCGTTGTTTCATTGCCTGGTTCTACTATGTATTTGTAGGGACTTTGAGTTATGTGTTTTTACTCCATATCCATATCATTTCATTGTTTATTACAATAAAAGGTTACTACACACAATAAACAAAAATAAAATAATGATAACAAAGGAACAGCCAGAATGTAACACTTAAAAAGATTCATTTTCGTCCAAAATAATGCTGCCTCAAATTTAAAATCTGAAAAAGAATCGTACTCATTTGGGAAATTTCTATTGGAAGAATATTTTTTTTCCACAAAATTTCAAATTAATTTTCCCAAGGAATGTTTTTGTAGTCGGAAGACTTTCCCAAAAAATTTTTAAAAAGTTATTAATAATTAGTTATTTGCTTCATTTCTGTCCACCATTTTACAAATTAACATATTTAACTACAAAAATCTCTTTCTCAAGCATATATCAACGTATAACACAGATCAAAAACAGCTTTTGACATTGACCTGCTAACGTATTTAAAAGAATATTTTCAGGCAAAAGGACTTTGTTTATGATCGTCATTGGCCAGGCTGGCTTATGAGCCTGCTATATTTTCACGGGCACTTTTTCATCTAGCTAAAAGTTATATCATTTCAGTTTTACAGGACATTTAAACCTCACATGGTACAATTCATCTAATAACGGTAAGCTATATTTTTTTTTAAATATATACTTCAGTAAAACAAAATCACAAAAATATCATTTTAACCTTTAGTTCGTATGAAATATTAGACTGTGCATCTTCTTTTTGACAGAGACCACTCAAATCTTATATATGTTACAAAAGTTGTTGTTTTTAAAATACTAATCAGACTGTTCTTCAATCTCGACACAAGTTGCTCAAATCTTATGGGAAAAAAGTTTTTGTTTTAAGTATTTATCACCATTGAACATCAAGCAATGATTCGATGAAGACATAGGCCTCTCAAAATCTAGTGTGGGTGAAAAGGGGGTATATTTTTTTTAATCCTTTAATTACCCTGAAATACTAAGCCATGCGTTTTTAATCTTGATACAGGCCGCTAAAATTAAGTGTATGTGTGACAAATAATGTGTTTTTAAATCTAGATATGTCCAGTTTTTTAATATTTTGATTGTTTTTGAGAGACCATGTCAGCAGTTGAAAGGAACAAAATGGTATGTTATATATCTTGAACGCAAAGGAAAGCAGCTTTCAAAACAAATCCCGAACTTACATGTTTTGGATCACCTGTAACTGGCTATTGCTTAAATGCTGTAGATTAAATATTGATCTCTTTCTTTTTTTACTTCACCAAAACTGGACTAAAAATTAAGTTCATTGAAGCAAATTCAAAGGTGACTGTACTTAAATTGCAGTTTTGTGGCTTTCGAATTGTGCTTGCAAACTTCAATAAAAACTGATCTTTGAAAACAGTATGATGTTGTGATCTTTTTTCGTGATAGACTAAACGATGCCAATACACCATGCAGAGGGTATTTTGATGACTTTTCCCCGTTTTTTTTTTCTTTTTATTTTATTGCAAACATTTTAAAAATTGATTTTTTTTGTCCATTACATCTACTGTATAGCTTCAAAATTTCGGCTTATCGCAGACTTGTTTTTTTCCCAAGAGACCAATTTTCCTCGGGTACTATTTAAATATAATAACCAAAGGCTCCAAGGAGCCTATATCACCTGGCTTTCAGTTGCCACAATCAAGCCAACATTGTAAGTTATACAGTTGATCTTAAGCCTGTTAAACTTTGGTAGCTCGAACACCACCAATATCTTGAACTGTTAGAGAACTCTGATCATGTTTTACTACTGTGGAAGTACTATTATTTGTGGATATCAATTTTCGTGGTTTTGATAATCATCACTATTTCGTCGGAACAAAATTTGTGCTTTAGAACTACATGCATTCAGACTATAGGGAAAACAAGAATTTCGTTGGGAGCGTAATTTCGATGTTTTAGTGAACCACGAAATTCATATAAATTGGAACCCCACGAGGAATATTAGTGCTTTCACAGTATATTTCTTTGTTGTTTTTTTTTTTGGACAAAAAAAAGGTCTGTCCAAGGACAACTTTCGACACAATTTTTGAAGTCGCCACATCATTTTGTTAAACGCGGCCCACGAACAATTTCAACATCAGTTTTGATGTCGAGACGTGTATGTCTATTTGGAAACCAAATTTCATTGAAATAGGACAATGTTGAATTTTCACGCCTTTTTTTGGTGGCCATTTGGAAAATTGGAAGATAGCGGTTAACGAACAATTTTCCCTACCGGTTTTGAAGTCTCAACACCAATATCTTTTTGGAAACCGTATACCATTGAAATCGAACCATGTTGAATTTTTCCACCGTTTTTGGCAGACATTTGCAAAATGGCAGTCAACAAACAATTTTTAACACAGGTTTTGAAGTTGTGACATCAATACCTTTTTGGAAACCAAATTTAATTGGAATCGGACAATGTTGAATTTTCCTTCCTTTATGGCTGCCATTTTGAAAATGGTGAACAATTTTCAACACCGGCTATGGAGTCGCAACATCAATACCTATTTGGAAACCAAATTTCATTGAAATCGGACAATGTTGATTTCCCCGCCCTTTTTGGTGGTCATTTTGAAAAGTGCGGTCAACAAACAATTTTCAACACCGGTTTTGAAGTTGCAACATCAATATCTATTTGGAACCAAACTTCATTGAAATCGGACAATGTTGAATTTTCCCGCCTTTTTTTGGCGGCCATTTTGAAAATGGCGGTCAATGAACAATTTTCAACACCGGCTTTGAAATATCTATTTAGAAACCAAATTTTATTGAAATCAGACAATGTTGAATTTTTCCCGCCTTATTTGGTGGCAATCTTAAAAATGTTGATCAACGAACAATTTTAATCACCAGTATTGAAGTCGCCACAGCATGGAAAAATTTTATACATTTGCACTAAACCTTAATCTTCTATTGTTTTGGAAATAAAAAACCAAAAATATAAAAATCTTGAAAATTTTGTGAAAAAGGGCAAGATGAAGAACAACAATAAAAGCGTTGTTCCATTGCTATGTTTTACCATGTATTTGTAGAGAATTTGTCTCATTTGCATTTACTCCTTATCCCTTCATTGTTAATGAAAAACTCCCACAAGGGTTTTCGGTTTTTTCTTCAAAGTTTCAGGATGATCAGTTCTTGATATGTTGAACACATTTGCATATACACTTGGCCTCTTTCTGTTACACTTTTTGAAATTAAAAATAAAAAAATGACAAAAAATTCTAACGGAAAAACTGCTATAACTCCGAAACAGGTTTTCATGCAGATCATTTATTCCAAACAGATTTTTGATATATGTAACGGTTTTCGAATTACTGGCCAAAAACTTCAATTTACAAATATGTTCTATTTTTAGCAATGGCCGTCATGTTGTTTTACCAGCTGACTAATCGAACACAATTTTCAAAGTACATACCCTGGGGATGATTCTGGCCACGTTTGGTTACAAGGGGCCTAGCAGTTTGACAGGAGATTTTTGAAATTGTAACGGACGGACGGCGGACGACGGACGCAAAGTAGTGACAAAAGCTCACATGGCCTTTTAGAC
The DNA here is from genome assembly GCA_002080025.1 of Modiolus philippinarum. NCBI lineage: Eukaryota > Metazoa > Mollusca > Bivalvia > Mytilida > Modiolidae > Modiolus > Modiolus philippinarum. Next base: position 33,605 of record MJUU01070339.1, read on the forward strand.
CAGGTGAGGTAATAAAAGATGCAATATTCTTTAATCTCACTGATAGATATATTGACGATGTTCTTTCCATTTCAGCGCATCTTCTGATAAATGGTTGCCATTAATATATCCGTCAGAACTAGAGATAAAGGAAAATACAGAATCCACTAGATTTACATCTGTCTCGCATTTGACGAAAGTGGTCTTCTCATGTGTGAAATTTACGACAAAAAGGACCATTTTAATTTCAAAACTATCTATTGCCCTAACATGGACAGTAATATTCCAAATTTCCTGCTTTATATTTCACAGTTGATTCGTTACGCGAGATCTAGTACAAAGTATACAGACTTTCTCGTTAGACATAGACATCTCTGTGACCGCCTTATTTGTCAATACTTAAAAAAATTCCGTTTCATACGATCATTAAAAAAGATAACAGTCGCGTTTGTAAAAAATTTGAAGTTTCGGTGCAAATTCTTATTAAAAATTCATTGGCGATTTACAAGTCATTCGCGGATTCAGATGGGGATCAGGGAATTATCAAAAACTGGATTTGTCGGTAAATCTAATCGAGTACTAGTAATAAGGACTATATGTACACTTCATTTAGAAAAGTTAATTCTGTTGCCGTTTAATTTATTGATTTATGAGGAAAATTGACACGACAACACAAATACGAACTAAATGACGTTTATCACTGAAAAGTGCTGGCGAGCAAGGACAAGTTTGAAAACTAAAAACATTGAATTATTAGATAAAATTGGTTGATACATCATAAAATACTGATTTCCTTTAAACTTCGAGTCACTTACATAACATAAGTTTCATGACAAGAAGACATTCGTTGCTAGGTTACGGTTATGTCAATTTCAATTCCGAGTCTTAAATTCAGTTCTGTAGTAAATTTGTATGATTGTCATTATTTTATGTTGATTTCTGAGTGATTCACTTTATTTAAGCTTTATTTTGCACAAAATATGCAGAAAATGAAATATTCAAGGTGTAAATAAAAGTTCATTTGATAATATACAATACGTGCATATTGAGTTTAGAGCATAGATTAGTTGTCTCCCGCCGCAACGCGACGGACGGAGGGACATATAGTAATGGTCTGCGTGTGTGCGTCACGTTTTTATGGGCACAACTCCTCAGAAACCGCTTGTCATAATGCATTTCAATTTTACAGGATTGTTAGTAAAAGAGTTAGTACTAGATCATATCGCATCGCTATTTTGATTCGTCAAATTTTGTGGGATTTTTTTGGTTTTTGATTATTTCCACATTGTTTTACAATGGCAAATCTTGTGGACGCAACTCCTCAGAAACCGCTGGTCGTAATTCATTCAAATTTTACATTACTGTTAGTCACCATTAGTACTAGATCATATTATCTCGCCACTTTGATTCGTCAAATTTTGGGGGAGTTATGGGACTTTGATTATTTCCACATTGTTATACAATGACAAATCTTGTGGAAGCAACTCCTCAGAAACTACTTGTCCGAATTCATTCCTTTTTTTACAGGATTGTTAGTCGCCATATGTGCTAAATTATATCACATCGCCATTTTGTTTTGTCAAATATTGTAGGGATTATTTAACTTTAAAAATTTAACAATGTTATACAATGACTCCTCAAAAACCAGTACTCAGTTGTCCTTCAATTTTTCCAGGATTATTAGTCTCCATATGTACTAGATCATAGCAATTTATTGTCCCCCGCCGCAACGCGACGGGGGGTTAAAGTAATGGTCTGCGTCCGTGCATCCGTGTGTCACGCTTTTTGTGGGCGGAACTCCTCTTACATCACTGGCAGATTTTGCTGAGACTTTGTGTGATTGTTTGTCACCAACTGCAGTTGATCAAATCATGCCGCAATTTTGATTTGACAAATTTTACAGGAGTTATGGGACTTAATTGACTTAATTCATGCTACAGCTTAGGAACACTTTATGGGCGCAACTCCTCGGAAACCACTAAACGGATTTTGCTGAAATTTTGCTTGGCTGTTTGCCACCTAATGCAGTTGATCATATCCTGCCGCCATTTTGATTTGCAAAATTTAACGTGAGTTATGGGACTTTATCGACTTTACTGCGATGGCAGGGTACAAACAGCTACGCACATACGTCTCATCAGATTGTGTGTGTGTACATTGGCAATATAAAGTATTCAAAAACTGAGAAAAATGGATGATTTTTAAAATGGTATTGAGTGACACTGTACATTTCAAATGTCCTTTGTTAAAATAAATCCGCATGTACTACACAATATTGTTTGAATTAGAGCAAAACTCAGTTTCCAAAGCAAAAGAAGAACGTCATATTAGAATAGCATTCTTTTCTGTGTTAGTCTTTCACGAATACTCCAGCTCACTGTCAACCGGGTTGTGGCGGTTTTTTTTAATTATGAACATGTCAAGCCACTGCTATCATTGCAAGCGTGTAAGCAGAGAAAATAGTAACATTTAGAGAAATTCGAATGAGGTGAATATGATATTTGATCACGATTTTCAGAGGGGAATATGATGTTTGGTTTAAATTCACGTGAGGCAGTATTGGCAAATGAAAATTAGCAATTGGTTTATAAGTTAAAAATATATATTCTGGAATAACTATATTTATTTCAAGGGATGGATATCATACGGTCTCTTCATTGAAATAATCACTTAAGGTAGATGGGTACTCCAAATTTTTTTCCATAGATTTTTTTTATTTTTACAGAAAAGTTTCCTTATTATATAATCATTGAAATAAAAAAATAAAAAAGGAGGGTCACCGTGCTTGTTTTTAAAATAACTGATATCAAAATAATCAGATATTTCTAATGAATATATAGGGAAAAACAGGTATATTGTTGATTTCTTTAAAACTATACCATAGATTTCTTTCTACTTTACACATTTGTAACACCTTTAAACATACTTTCAAAATATATAAAGAAAATGGGGGTCACCGACTTTGTTTTCCTTATAATTTGTAAAATGTGAATTTTCATAGTGATATCTATGTAAAATATTTTTATCAGATTATCTCCCTTTTTCAAAAATCCTCTTCCAATTTATTTAATTGTCAAGTTGCCATAACTCGTCTAATTAGATAAAGACATGTGAAATCAAGCCCATGTTGGTCCTTTGCATTTTGTATTATGGATATAATGTTGATTGATTCATTACAAATAAAAATATTTGCATATTTAAAAAGCAGATAATACCATAACAGCATAAATAACAAATTCAAAATGGCGGAAGACTACCGATATACCTTAAGACAATTAATCGAATCTCTTTAATTTTGCAGACAACGCAGAAATAAAATCTCTTAGACATGACATAATGACGCTCATGTACATTAGTAAGTATATTAATCTTTAAAAATTGTGCTTTTTTACTCCCTCATTTCTTTCTTGCGTCATTGTGTTTCTGTGTTCTTGATTTTGCCAGGTCTATTGACTTGAGTTTTGTTATCAGCCCATCCCTTGTTCCTTCAGTATTCTCTAGGACTCAGATCTATGGCGGGTTCCAAATCTATGGCAGATTCCTACTCTATGGCAGATCCTGAAGTCACCAATTCCAAATTTATGGTGGATTTACTCATTGTAAATCTACGGCAAGTCCTGACGTCAGCAAACAATTCAAAATACACATGTAGTCAAAATATGACCAGTTAACAATATCCAACGTTGTAAATTTTCTTAGAATCGGACAGCATGTTTCCTAAAAAATCATCGATTATTTTAAAAATCATCATTTTTTTTTATTTCTCATGTCCTTGTTCTTCTGTTTTCTCGTAATTGCCACGTATTTGCAATTACTAATTTTCGTTATCTACGTGTTTATTGTTCATAGGTATTCTACAGAAGCTACTTGAAAACTTGATAAACCTCAAAGATGATATATCTACAATTGCCGTAAACTATTAGAATCACAAACCCCAATCCACACGGAAACTGAACAAGAAAACACAAAGACAAAAGTAAAAACAATAGAAACCCGGGACAGCCAGAATCGGTACCAGCTCCATTAGAAGCCAGCGTTGTTGTTAAAGTGGTTGATGCCCACCCAAACCTCCCTTTTACTCATTGCCAAATTTGTTATGTAATGCCGATTAAACATCATTTTATGGCTCACCCTGTCTGAAAAAAAAAAAAAAAAAAAACGTTTATACACTGCATACTAAACATCTACACTCTGATAGTATTTCTCGTAGTAATGTGAAGGCATTCTTTAGACTGCCTGAGCTTTTCTATGATATATTTCAGACTTTCTCTGGTGAGTTCAATAAACTAAGGCTTTGAAATATATTTTATATGGAGTCTGTAGGTCCCAAACAGAACTTAAGTTAATTTTCGTGGGGATAAATTTGTTTTCAACTGAATTTGACTTTTATAAAAAAAAAAAAAACAATACAATAAGTATAGAGGAAATATTATAGGATTAAAAGACTTTCCTGCATAATAGTTTTTTTTCATAATGTTGGATAAAAAAAATGCGTTTAGGTCTGCTACTTGACGTCACAAAAACGACTGTCTTCGAGGTAACACCCAGTGTAAAATAACATCGGAGAGGAATCATCTTGTGAAGTTTACGACATTGACGTTCCCGTGAAAATGTAATAAACCTAATTTGGAATGAAAAATAAATTACACAAACCAACCAGAGAACAAACACTACTCTGTCATTGTCAGTTCAAACCATGAACTTTTTTGTTATTTATTCCTTAAAAAGGAAAAGCACAATGCAGTAGAGGATATTATTTAGTAAATAAATTAATTCTATAATTAGCTTTTGTGCTGAAAAAATTATCTGCATTACATTTTATACTATTCGGTATGCTTTTGCCAAGACGTGAAAATGATTCAGTTTGCTATAGATTTAAGAACAGGTAAATCTGTCATAGATTAGGAGACGAAGAAATCTGCCATAGATTTGGAGACGATGAAATCTACCATAGATCTAGAGCGACATATTATTTGTTACGTCACTTTCTGCCATAGATTCAGAATCTGCCATAGATTTGGGACTCTCCATAGATTTGAATCGTACATTCTATTGCCATTGTTTTAAATGAAATTACATTCATTAAAAATATACTTAGAAGTCCGTCTTATGTTTTACAGAAGATTGATTTCAGTGTTTTACGGTAAATGAACTTCCAAGTGTTTTGGTTTAATCTGCCCTGATGAGACATAAGTTGTCGATATGTGCATATGAAGAAAATAAAATAACTGTAACTTCGGTATTTTGTTATTCAATATAGTAGAGCTGGCAATTTAATTTCATTTGTCAAAAAATATATGATAGAAAAAATGAACCGAACCCTACGTCACTAATCTTACGATGTATGCCCATTACAACATATACCGATCATCCTCAAAAGTTCACAATCAAATGGAAAAGAACTGAACCATCAATAATGAATAATCAAAGTCGTGCATTTTCCTTGGCACCCTGAGATTTTTAGCGATACGACTATAGGCATATGACAAAAACATCTTCCAGAAACATCAAAAGTGTATCCTCAATAATTGTATGAAATTATGTATCTAAACTGGCTTTTCAAGCATTTTGTATAAAAGTTTTAAGTATGAAAACAGATCATATCTAAAAACATATTTTGAATCCGTATATATTGTGATATTTTGTTTAAAATAGTATCACATAAGGGAAACACAATCATGAAGCTTGTAAGTATACATACGAGACAGAAGATTGACTTGTTTATTTCATGCCAGAAAAAAAAATAGAAAAAAGAAGAACACTAAATGTCTTACACCCAGGCTGTATAACCAAAGGGACTATCATGCCATTGTAAATAAGATAGTAACCGTATTTTGATTAAGAATCTGAAGGATTATAACGATTTGAAACAAAATGCAATAGCAGATTCGAACACAGACTGTCAAATACTTTATGTGACTGTTCACTGTAATACAAATCTTCAAATAAACAAAATAATTTTGCATTTTGAAAAGAAAATATAACCGGATTGATTGAAATTTCAAATCACGGGCCACAGTCCGCTAGAAAAAGAAAAAAAAAGACAAATGTAAAAACGATATGACCGGAATACATGCAACTCGATAATTGTTCTGCAACTGATTCGGGAAATATTGTACATGTATCCTAAAATATTTGACGTTATCCAAATAAGATAACTATTACAAACATACGTGCAATTTTGGAACTTAATATTGAAGTAAGTATAAATTCAATTCCCGCAAACGGCCATTTTGATAACTTATGATTTTCAGTGCAAATCAAGTCAAAACATTTGTGACTAGTGAAAAAATGACTCACTCATAATCAAAGTTTAGACCAAATAAAAACTATTGAAGTACAGACTTGTTTTAGATTGTGGTGTTGCTGTATTGGCGTTTCTTTTGATACTATTGTACTTTCCAAGTAAACCAGAAATACCACCCACAGTGTCAGAATCAGTTAAGAAAGTAGAATTTAGGAAATCGTTTAAACAACTCAGCAGGTAAATATAATATTTTTTAATTTAAAATTCAGTACATGTATTTTGATATTACACTTTTAATCTTCAATTTTTATCTTCAAAACTGTCACTTTGGTTGTTAGTTTGTTTTTTGTTTTGGCTATTTTGGAACTGGGATGTTGTCTCCTTGACATTTACCCCATTTCCTTTCATTTTCATATCTAACTTTTCGTCACTATTTAATTAATAAAACTGTAAACGTGGTTTTTTTTACGGGTACATGTAGTTAATTTCGCGAAGTGTCATACACAAACCTTTTGAGTGGTTATAACATTCACGGATCGGGAATCTTCGAAATTTGATTGTAAAACGTTTGTTATGAAACGAATTCGCGTGGGGGTTATATTCGCGTAAAATTTTAATACGCGAACTATGCGAAAATTACCCTCACGCGAAAATTTCCTTGTTTACAGTAATTTGCATTTTTGATCATTAAAAATGACTTTTTTATGCAAAGTCACAACCACTGGTACAATAGTGTTTTGTATATCAAAGCAATACTTGCATCCTACAAGTAATATTATAAGGACCAAGATGAATTACATTTTTACAATATCGAATTTGAACGACGGAAGCTTTGTTAGCTAGAAGATAGGGATTTTCATAAGCTGTAAAAGAGCAGGGATTTGTCATAACGTGCAGTTAAGTAATTAATCAATTTCCATGCTACAGAAATGGTACATTTTGGTTGCTTTGTATAACTTATGGATCATCTGCAGGGATATTCATTTGCTGGGATGGTATTTTGGATGTGACGTTAAAACCATATGGATTTTCAGAGGTTTGTTTAACTCATTTATCGTCTGAAAAATAAAACATGTAAAAAGACATCTTTTAATCCTCAAAGATTGAAATGAATATAAAGGTACAAGATTATAAAGTTTAATTTAATAAAAAAGGAATAGTATTTGCCACCACTTCAAAACAAATTGAAATGAAATATCCATTCATTCTTAAGGAAAAAAGCACAGTACACAAAACTACGTGTTTAATAAGTATAATGTTAAGACAATCACAATGAAAAATAGTAATATAAATGATATAAGTAAAAAAAAAACATCTGTGTATGTTTTTAATCTTCATTGTAAAATAACATACAATCAACCCACTGAATCTGCTAAGAGGACGACCATTTGATTTTCGAAAGGGGCATGGGGGATTTTGCCTAGAAAAAATTATTTAATTTCATGTCTATCTCGAACAAATTATTTATTTTCCCCTAATGTCGCATCAAATTTTTCATTTGTATTTTCCACAAAAAGTTGTAATTCAAATTACAATCAAATTATTTATTTTCATGACAAGTTGGATTATTATTTTTTCTTTGGCTTACTTTACGCCCAAGACCAATCCCCCTGGAAATAATATGGTCGTCTCCTGATATAATAGAAAAAAGAAGTGAAACGGGAAATGTCCGAGTGTGTTAATCACCCTTACACCCTTACACTAACATCGAAAGGCACATGTATTTTTATATTATCCTGATTGATATGTGCTAAAAATAACTGTAAAACAAATAATACAATGTACAATGTAAAATTTAGTCACAGGTTGCTTTCTTTGTCAACTAATTAATTTCCAAGATCGGAAAACACTCAGTAAATGGGTGTTATATTTCTACATTAACACCCTTTGTTAGGGTTTGGGTGGCTAACGAAAGCTTACAAAAATTACAGATGCCGCTTGTCCAATAAATTTATGGATAATGATATAAATTTGCACATATTCAAGACAAAAAGAAGTGAAGAGAGTTTTTGTATGGAGCACAAAAAATCTCAAGGAAATTTGTTTAGACTTGAAAAACAAGATGCTCTCAAGAGGCTCTATCGCTCACCTGGGCCTTGGCTAACATAGACAGTCCAATTGACCTGAATAATAAAGGACATCATTTTCGAGTATGTTTATAGACCTTGATGGTATTTGCTTCAAAGTTGAACTATATTCATGAGGGCAAACATTTTGGATATGGTTACCATTTTTGAAGGAGGCCAACTCAGAAAAAAATCAAAAACTTTCAAGGGCATCATCCAAGGACAATTATGACTAAGTTTGGCCTAGTAGTTTCAGAGGAGAAGATCTTTGCACATGTTTTCCCATAAGGTCAAATGTTAAACTAAGTTCCCGACTAGAATGAGGTGAAGACTTGGTGGACAATTTTCTAAAGGGGGTTACCCGTGAAATATTGTGACCAAGTTTGGAAACAATTAGATTTGTTGTTTCAGAGGAGAAAATCATTGAATGCTTTCCCATAGGGGCCAATGCTAAACTATGTTCCCCGCTGGGGCCATCTTGGATGGGATGCAGACTTGCCACATTTTTTTTAAAGAGGACCAACTAAGGACTATTGTGTCCAAGTTTTGTTCAAATTGGCCTAGTTTCAGAGGAAAAAATCTTTGAATGTGTTTTCCTATAGGGTACAATGTTAAACTAAGTTCCCTGCTGGCAGCCATCTTGGATGATGTGCAAACTTGCCAGACTTTTTTTTGAAGGGGACCAACCAAGGACTATTGTGACCAAATTTGGATAAAATTGGCATTATCGTTTCAGAGAAGATCTTTGAATGCTTTCCCATAGGGTCCAATGTTAAACAATGTTCCATGCTGGCGGCCATCTTGGATGAGATGAGGACTTGACAGAAACATTTTTCAAAGGGGCCAACTACAAACTACTGTGACCAGGTTGCTTCCAATTGGCCTAGTGGTGTTTTAGAATGCGATCATAGAAAATGTTTTCCCTTAGCTTCAAATGTTAAACTATCCTCCCCGCTGGCGGCCATTTGGAAGAGGTCAGAAAACTTGACCAAGTTCAATAAAATTTAGTCCTTGACATGCTGAACATTTTTGCAATTTACACTTGACTTCTATCTCAAAGCGTTTTTGAAGTATAGGACAAAAAGTATAACATCACGAAAAATTTGACCAATAAAGAGCCATAACTTGTATATGGGTAGTTGGACTTTCTTCAAAATTTCCATGTAAGTAGATCTTGACATGCTGAACATTTTTGCTATTTAAACTTAACATCAAAATTTTGAAAATTTTACGGAAAAAGGGCAATAACTCCAAGATGGGTCATCAGATTTTCTTCAGAATTTCAGGTGGGTAGATCTTGTCATGCTGATTATTTTTACCTCGTCAGATGTTTGATATCTGTAATGCTTTTTGAGTTATTTGCCAAAAACTGCAATTTACCCTATGTTCTATTTTTAGTAACGGCAGCCATGTTGTTTGACCTAGAACATAAAAAATAATGAGATGAAACTAGATACCTTGGTGATAATTCAGTTGAAGTTTGATTGCATTTGGTCTAGTGGTTTCAGAGGAGAAGATTTTTGAAAATGAGCTAACGACGGACGGACGACGGACGGACGGGCGACGGACGCTAAGTGATGGCAAAAGCTCCCCCGTATAGCCAGGTGAGGTAAAAAGGTTTAAAAATTATATCATATGGTGTATCTCTCATTGCAATCCATTCTAGGGCAATTATAAATTTTAACGAAAATTTACTTACAGACTGAAGTTGGCTGGCTAGGATTTTATTCATTGCTGGCTGGATGTTTGACAACTTTAGTAGTGTCGAGGTAATCAAGATTTTTGGGATTGCTAATATATTTTTGTGATTTCAGTTTGTACATCAAATATATCATATAATACTGTTATTACTAATTTACGACTTAAGGAGGTAGACCTAAGTTAAGGGACATAACTCTTAAATATCACTAGTATGTTTGTTTTAATGATTTTCATGAATACATTCTAAGCTTCTAAGTAACATAGATGATTTTAATTTTTCTTCCCATCAATGCTTAAAAAGCATCTATGAAACTGACTCTTTCAAACGTCTTACTGATTTTAAGAATTATCTCCCTTAACATAGGTCTACTACCTTAAATTTAAACAATAATTCAGCAACTTTGTGGAGCAAACGCAAATGAAAAAAAGAACAAAATACAATAATACCTAAGTTGCATAATAAACAGTGAATTTCGTGATGCTGATCACGTGTATCAAGGAGTAAAATCTAATTAGCAGCATTAGAATCAAATAATATGGAACGCCATAATCCAAAACAAATAAAAAAGAAGTAATCATTACCAACAATATCGAGATAGAAGGCCAAATCCAGTACCAAAGACATCCACAAAGTAAAATATGTGTAACAAACAAACAATGAAACAACAATATATAAAATCAATCAATGTACCAACAACATATAAAAAACAACCAATGGACCAACAATATATAAAAAAACCAAGGGACCAACAATATACAGAAACAATTAATGGACCAACAATATATAAAAACAATCAATGGACCAACAGTATATAGAAACAGTTAATTGACCAGAAATATTTTGCAGAAGCAGATTGCTTTATTTGGATATTTGGCCTTTAAGCACTCTAAAAAAATTGAATAAAATGAAAAAAGGAAAACAAATTTTAATCAAAAAAATTTACTTGAATTTAAAATCTGTCAATAGTATTCCCTGTCAATAGCATTCCCTTCAAGTTTTAAATTGGCAGATAATCCCCGAAAAGCAATACATGTGTTATTTATACAAAACTGGATTTAAAGAGGGAAATGAAATTCATCCTTTTGCACTTAAAAACGACCACTATTTAACTATCGGTTGTTTCTGAAACACATTCCAGTGAGAAATGATTTTGTAGTGCACTGTAGTGCATTGATCATGTGACCACAACTGTGCATTTTTAAAAGTAAAGAATAGAGATAATTAGTTATTTTTTTATATATTTGAAAGTTTTAGTTTTTTATACACATTGAAAATGTAATTTGTATGAAAACGTATTTTCAAAAAGGCTGTGATGGTATTTTTTTCTTATTTCAGAGTAGCTGATATTTTTTCGAAACATATTCGCTTAATTTTGATATCCTTATATACAGGAGCATCGGCAATGATAATTTGGTTTACCTTATTAATACAGGGAGTTATTCCAAGCAATACAGGTATATATATATATATTAATCATTATCGATGTTGGTTATAACCACGAGTGTCATATTATGATACCAGACCAATACAAAAATATATAGTTTTGCACAAGAGGTACTTCCAATAAATGAATCATTTCAACTTGCATTTACATATTTTCCTTTTGAAACTTTAAACCATCCCCTTGGTAAACTTGAGAGATGTATACCTGTAATTGCACTATGCAGTACTTTGTTGAACTCAAAAATAATATGATGGTCTCCATTACCGACCTAGTTACGGGTTAGTGAATGCTGAATCGTGTGTGTTATCGAACCATTTAAACGAGAAATGTTACATACACACAATAGGCTTAACATTTTAGATATTAGCCTGAAAAAGAGCAATACAATAACCGAGAATCGATAAGTTGTCGTTTCATCGCCTCATCAGATGACTAATAAAATTACTGCCAACGTCTTGTTGGTCGTTCAATCGTTCCTTGATGAGTTAACATTTATTGAACATGATTTTGAATTACTTTCCAGTTACATAACAAGGTTCCATTTACAATTCAAAACTTTGATTGGCACCTGCATTAAACAAAACTGGTTCCTCTTACTTCTTGGCATACTACTAAAAGGAACAATAAATACCAGGTATTTTATTGACAATCCTTATGAAAAAGAAAGGAAATGGGGTAAATGTCAAGAAGACAACATCCCATCTCCAGGTTAAAACGACCAAAAAACAAAGCATCTAGGGATCACCGTACGGTCTTCAACACACGATGAAACAAGGAAGTGGCTTGGAGATTCATATCCAGTAATGTTTTGATTAGGAAGTTTCTAATGCGAAATACAAAAAAGTCATGTCATTTTTGTTAATATAATAGTTTTTATCAGAAATATTCAGCGTTGAAATATACATATTTAGCAAAATAATAGTCAAAATTGGAAAGTTATTGACAATGTTAATAATCACAGTTAATCGTTCTTAATTTTTTTAAAAATATACAAAAAACACTGGTTTGGTTAGTTTATAGTCTTCAGGTATGCACATGCAGCTTAGTGAACGTAAAGTGAAACCTAAATAAGTAGCCTATAAGGGACTGACGAATATGTAAGCATTAAATGAATCAGCTGATTTCTATAATTCCAAAAATTACTTAATGTATAGTTAGAATAGTATGTTATATGGTCGCAAGAAGATACGTTCCACCTAATTCCATGATCTCATCAATGTTGAAAATATCCTAAAAGTATTCAATAATGAATTCAATTATGTTGATTAAATTAAATTATTTTGTTTTAAAAGGATAAAAAATAAGAAAATGATTAATAAGTTTAATTTCAACTATGAAGAGACAAAACCTAAACACACTAACACAGTAGGGCATAAGTAAAGTCATGTGAACTATTACAAGATTAATAGCTTCTTACATGAGAGCAGATCAAAGATCGAGGTGTCTTTCATGAATGTAAGAAATTCCGTCTTTTCTGGAGTGCAGCGCAGCGAAACGAGAGAATTAGACGAAGAATTTCTTACATGAGTGAAAGATATTCCGATCTTTGATTTTGATAGAATGTAAGTAGCTATTTCTTCCGCAAAATACGACAACAAGCATCTGGGAACCTATACTGTGTGAGTAACGTCGTCGACACCTTACATTATGAGCTCAGGTGTTTTATGACGTTTAGTCATGATAACGATTATTGTATCACAAAAATAAACACTTGTGGTTGGTCATTTACCCATGTGAGACGAGGTCGCGTGCATCAATCTCACATCGGTCGTCTAACACTGTAAACCATCATTTACGGAATTTTTTTTTAACCTACTGGTGTTTCAAAAAATTGCGAAAACTACATCTCAAGTTTATAAACATGTGTTTATAATGATTTATGAGAAAAATCTGCTTAAAATATTATCTGACAAATTAAATACTATTGATATATAAACATCATCGTTACGTCATATGTATTTATTTGTAGATATAAATCATTGAAGTTATATTTTATTATTGATAGTTAATAGTGTTGCACACAGTTCTATATAATATGAATGATCATGTGTTAGTAAGGTGAGCTGCACAGGTAGAATATATAATTCCGAATGCCAACAGTGATGAAACTGTTAACATCGGAAAATCCAGCAAGGTCCTCGGCTAGATTTGACCGCCTGTTTTGTTCTCATCAATGGCAACACCGCTTGCACTATGTAATTGTATTATTAATAAATGACTTGATTCTCTATATTATCCAAATTAAGCCTTAGAAAAAGTATATTGTAACATTATTTTCTTTGAATCAACGAGGACTCAAATTAGGCATAGGCGTTGAAACAAAATAACTGGTATAGGTGTTGTTGTTCAATGTTTTTGTTTTGTCCTTTTGTAAGATAATGAATATCGGAAACAAAACACAGTAGCAAGAATTTATCAGTTCTTATCGTTGTTTACAGTATTTCGATATAAAAAAAAGTCTTGTATGAATTTATTTATGGCTGTTGATTTTGTTTCAGGACAACTTTACTCCTCGATAATACTTTTCCATATGTGTAAGCAATCGACGGCACCATTATTTTTTGAACTTGCCTGTGAAACAACATATCCAGTAGGACAGGGTGTTACAAGCCTTGTAATGTCTCTAGTTGTAAACATTGCTGGTGGCATATTTTTGTTGGTGCAAATGATCCCTAACATAGGTATGTGTATTTTCAACACTGAAAGGATATTGGTTAAGGTTCATCTTAACAAACCCAACAAAATGCCTACAATGTTGATGTGATTATACACACGAGCAGATCAAATCTAAGAAAAAATATTGAGGTGTTAAGGCTGGCACTACATAGCCACATGAGCCATGCAAGAATTAAATTATTTTTTCAATAAAATAATGTAAAAACTTACCTTACAAAAGCGGTGCATCTTTTTTTTCATTTCTTGTCACATTCAAAATAAACCTATCTTGCAAGAATTGTTTGAAATATTCCCTTTGGTATTGTTATCATTACCTTTGTCATTGGTGATGTGCATGCTTAATTTACCTATATGACATGGAGGTCGTCTCGAACTGTTTACCTGTCTTTTTTTTATTTTTAGGCTTTTGCAAGAACGGAGAAATAATGCACAGCAAAAACAAAACATTTTTTTTTTCTTCAAATGATTTCTCAAAACTGAATAATAAAATTACATATCTATGCAGAGCCAGCCTTAAAAGTTAATAATATTTTATAGTTTTAACTGTACTCATGTGAAATGGTGACTTTGAGCACGAATTACTATAATGAACCTAAAATTCACAGGCAATGGAACAACGATTTTTTTTTGTTTTTCTTTATCCTGAAGTCACCATAGAGCCTCCAACAATTGGCTTTGCTCATGCCTCATAATACGTTCAAGACGTACCCTAGCACTCGTTAGAGCTGAATTCATTACTATAAGCAAAGATCCAAATATTTTACCAGGACACTATTACTAATGAAAAATAAAGTTGCCAAACTTTTTTACAAATGGGGTCTGTTTGAATCATGGAAACATGATTGGTCAAAACCATTTAACACAAACATACTTTTATAAAGTACAAGTGAACTACTTATTTGGTTTGCTTTTGGCCTATGTTGTGTCATATTCATATTATTCTGTTTACAAATTCTTAGTCATATTTTTATGAAACATTACAAATGAGGTACTACAGTAATATCAAGTAAATTTATGACGGACAATCATTAACAAACCAAACCAATAAACAAGTAGTCAAGATATTCAGCAAAGAGCAAATCGTTAATGCATGTATATTATATAATAAATACAATTCATTTAAAGGAAATATCTCATTTTTGGAAAATCAATACCAGATTTATAATATACATAAACACAAAATGCGAAGCATAAGGCAAATACCGCTTTATTTTGTTGCCATAAAATGACTAAAATTCTAACAATATAAAAATGACCACAGTAAACTTAACCTGCGACGTCATGAAACAGGGAAAATTGACGCACATGAATAAGAGTGAAATGATAAGGTATCCCTTGATTTACTCGTGTCTTTATTTAAATTAAAGAAACAACTAAAGTACTGTAGGTTACAATAAACCATTAATTTTCCCATGGAGACAATAGTAGCGAATCCTGGTCTACCGAATTCAAAGAATTAATTTTCACCCAACACATTTTTATACGCCCGTCTAATGACGGACGTATTTTGGTATACCAATGTCCGATTGTCCGTCCGTTTCATATGTCGCGCTGTAACTTGACAACCATTTGACTGATTCACCTCAACCTCTGTAGAAATATTTGATATGATGGCCCCACGATCTGTATACTTTTTCGTGAAATTTCGATTTTTCTTGCAAGAGCTTTGGGACTTTATTCGTCAATTTTGGATTTATGATTTTAGAATTAACCTTTCCTCGTTCTTGCTTCGGTATTCGTTTGCCGATGTATTTTAAGGTGCAGCTGTTTATAAATTACTGAAGTTTTTACCGGACAAAACTTTTGAAAAGAAAAAAACAATGATTTACCATTGCTCTTTTTTGTTTTTAGTGATCATCGTCATTTTTTGCACAAAATTTCCAACAAAAATGGCAATGGAAATAAAAATTTCCATAAAAGGCAGAGTAGGAATAAAAAGAATAACTCATTTTGTAATCATTACCATGCTATAGTAGTTTCAGATAAAACTCGTAATTCACATAAATTTACAACCAATAACAGTTAGCCATGTTTTTAAATCGGTTGCATCTTTTCTATGTAAAATTGATGCGCCCATATCGTCTTATTGTTTATTGTAACCTCTAAGAAGAGACATGAAAATGATTATCATGTAATAAAAGTGAATATTTTATGAATATTCACTTTCTTCTTTAGTTATCTAAACAAACTTATATTCGATTTGTAACGGTATATCTGTATGATCATACCGCTATTTCATTCGAAACTGAAGTATATATTTTGATATTTTCTATATTTTTTAATGTATAATCATTTTCTTTTTTTAAATACAGGAACTGCATGGTCAAACTGGTGTCTGTTGGGGGCTATTGTTTTATGTATTCCAGCTTTAGGATGTATCAAAGAGCGCTATAAGAGGTCTGACATTGATGAATCTGGTCAGATATATAAATGATAAAAACATTTCCGCAGTTAGTAATGCAAATGTTTTAACACTTCTCTTTTGTTGTATTGTAATAAAAAAAGTGATTTTCTACAAGAAAGACTGTATATAGCTTAAATACTTTTTATGTTTTCATTTTTGTGTTGAATACATTTGCAAAAGAATACAATAGGAAAGCGGAAAAAAGGAAAAAACGTTTTCCTATTGAGTATTTAATATTTTTAACATGATCAGAACATGGTCAATTGATTTCTATTTCAAGAGTTGCCGTCCATAGTATATCTTTACTTCATTTATATATTGAAACTTGCAATATATAAATTTTGCAAAATTTTGTTTAAAACTAAGGAGTACATGTATCTCCCTCGTGCTAAGCTCTGTCCTTAGCTGAATTTTGGCTTTTCTATTTAGACCCTTTTGGTTATTTGTTCTCCATCAACTTTAACATTGTTTTCTTTTTTTTTGTTCTTTCTTTGGTCTTATCTGCACTGATGAGACATACATGGGCAGAAATTCTCCTCACTTGCAAATGCGCATGCGCGAAAATATCAATGTTTACCCAGCCTAGAATTACTATGGAGAGTAATGGGGAAAATGCATTTTTGTGCATTTTTTGGATATTTCTGTATAAATGCCAATATTCGTGTTCATATAAGCAAAAAGTTCCATCATTTTATTTCTTTTTAGTGTTTTCAGATTGAAAATTGGTTAATGTTTAGATATTTCCTTTTTAATTTAAAATTTGCACCTTTAGTTCTCAAGAGATATAAAGCCGAAATATGAAAAATGGCATTTTGTCCGGTTTTACATCTTAATTTCTTTTTATTTCTTTTAATATGAATATCGGCGTTCATACTACTGTGTTGTCTAAAGTTTAATTTGTTAGTCTATGTAATTTTCAATTTTCAGTTTGTTTTCCAAAATAGTTCCATTTTATGTTAAAAGTGTGGATTTGTGCATTCTCGAAACCAGAGCAAAAAATGTCTAAGTCCATACAGGTAACTGCGTCATCAGATTACAAAAACAGGAAAACAGCAAACACCTACAATGGCCCGGAACTACAATCACATGCTATAATTTACAAGCAAACTGCACCAGAAAAACAATAATGAAAACAAGAGACAAACATATATAACGATAGGAACTCGGGATAGCCGGATTTGGTACCGGCACCAGCAAAAGCCAGTGGTAGGGTTTGAATTGTAATAGGGTTAATGTGTTATGTAATTTACAAAGATACATACACACTTATTTATATTCTAGCATTTGTAACTTTGAAAAATAAAATTATATATATTGCGATATTTCCTCTTCTAGTTTATATTTGGTATCTGAAGCCCATATAAATGATAAAAATTTAAAAATAAAACTCACAATTTTCCTATCAAAATATGATTCTTTCTTTGATGGGCAGTATTTTCAAAAGTATTTTATTTTCATTACTTTAGAACTTTACAAAATAATTCCATTTGATATGAAAAGTTATGAACTGTGTATTCCCGAGTTAATACCGAAATATATATCTACATGTTTATATTGTTAGTCCATACGGGTACCTCGAGCTCCGTCCAAGTTTATGCATAAATCTTTTTCTCTCTTTTTGTCGGAATAAAACACTTGAAAATTAAAAATTGTGATGTAGAAAAAATAAAAGAAAGAAAGACACACATGAAATAAGAAGTAAATGTAAATTAATATTTTACTTATTTCCGCAATAATTCTTATTATGTGAAATTAAAAAAGATAAAGATTCATTTTTGACGGTAGCCTTTAATGTTCTCGATATCTCCATTTCATTAGGAATCAATCAAACACGAAACATTCGAAAATAATCACCTGTTCAACTGTTCATGTAATTTAATAAAATCAGATGCACACACAAATTTATTTAAACAATATTTCATCAAATGTTTTAATAATGATTTCGTTTAAAGTCAACATCAACAATGGTGAATGGTTTATTACCCCTATTGTCAAACTGACCTCAAATTAGTTAAGAAAACATCCTAATATGACACATTTTCCCAATTACTATATTACCCAATTTTGATAGAAATTTAACATAGAAAACGTAGTCAAGCTAAAAGGGTGCCACTGGGTTGAATATAAAATAACTAAATACCGAAGTCACTGTGAATTTACTTTCTGCATATGCGCATTTCGACAACTTATGTCTCATCAGTGCAGATAAAATCTAAACGTTTGGAAGACCATAAACTCAAAGATGTTTAAAAACTGATAGAGAACAAATAACCAAAGTGATCTAAATTTAAAGCCAAAATCAGCTAAGGACAGAGCTTTGCATGAGGGAGATACTCCTTAGTTTTCAATAAAATTTATAAAATTTTAGATATTGGAAGGTTTCAAAAATAATCGGCTTTCGGGTCAGCACCGAAGTACTGAAAAGTATTCGGGTCAGCACTGAAGTACTGTATATAAAGTATGTAATAATTTCAAAATCACCAAAATCCGAATAATTTTTATTTTGTCTTATTTCCATTTTCACCATATGCCATAATTTTTATTTCAAAATGTGGAAAATTGATAAATTACAGCGCACAGGAGAATGAAAAAAGACGATATTATCAATCAAATATGTAAAAACGCATTATCGATAATATTTTTAATAAAATAGTGTTCTTTTATTCCTGGTAGTTTTCTTTGTTTTAGCAGCTTCCCTTATCGATATTTTAAAATAATGATTTCAAACAAAATGAAATGGACATCAACATATCGTAATCCAAACAAAACATACAACGAAGAAATACATATTAGACGAATCACGCCGGAGACATTTGTTTCGTCTGGGAATTAGTTTTCATCGGTATGATAGAAAAGATATACAAGAACGAGTTTGTTTTAGTTGTATTGATAGAGGATGAAAACCATGTTATTTTGGAATGTCTGCTTTATAAAAATTTAAGAGAATCAATGTTTACAAATATTTCTAGTCCCTGTAATGAATTTATACAGCTACCGGATTAGGAAAAAATTGCATTTTTATTCGAAAATTGGGATCTATGTCATGTAGCTGCCAAAACCTGCAGTAATATTTTATCTAAGCGTACTAGTTTTTTTTTATATTGTTTACATGTCTTTTAAATTTATATGTAGATATAATTACCGTAAATTTATAATATTGTGAATAATATAGTCTCTTGTAATCTTTTTTGAATGACACATACTTTTTAGTCTTGTTTTATATGTTTTATTATGTAATGTATATATAATCTTCGTCTTTGATAAAACATTAATTTACTGTTTAACACATTCAGTTAATTTTATAACGGGTAAATCAAAATAATTAATCAGGTGTGTTGTATTATGATAGTCCACTATGTGATAGTCCAATCACTTAGATCACCTGTTCGATTGGCACCTTTACTAACTATGAAAGGTAAAACAAGAAAGATAACTCGTACTTGCTTAAGGTGAGGAGAATTTCTGGGGATGAGTTGTCGAAATGCGCATATGCAGAACATAAATTAACAGTAACTTCGGTATTTTGTTATTTATTACCACTGTGCCGATGCCTCTGCTGGTGGACTGTTAGCCCCGAGGGTATTCACCAGCCCAGTAGTCAGTACTTCGGTGCTGACCCGAAAACCGATTGTACTGTATTGAAACTTGCAATATCTAAATTTTGTACAATTTTGTTTAAAACTAAGGAGTATCTCCCTCGTGCAAAGCTCTGTCCTTAGCTGAATTTTGGCTTTTCTTTTTAGACCCTTTTGGTTATTTGTTCTCCATCAGCTTTAACATTATTTATGGTAAATGGACTTCCAAATTTTTGGTCTTATCTGCACTGATGAGACATTAATTCACGAAATGCGCATATGCAGAACATAAATTAACAGTAACTTCGGTATTTTGTTATTTATTACCCTGGGCCGCTGCCTCTGCTGGTGGACTGTTAGCCCCGAGGGTATTCACTAACCCAGTAGTCAGTACTTCGGTGCTGACCCGAAAACCGATTGTACTGTATTGAAACTTGCAATATCTAAATTTTGCAAAATTTTGTTTAAAACTAAGGAGTATCTCCCTTGTGCAAAGCTCTGTCCTTAGCTGAACTTTGGCTTTTTCTATTTAGACCCTTTTGGTTAATTGTTCTCCATCAGCTTTAACATTATTTTCGGTAAATGGACTTCCAAATTTTTGGTCTTATCTGCACTGATGAGACATTAGTTGTCGAAATGCGCATATGCAGAACATAAATTAACAGTATCTTCGGTATTTTGTTATTTTTATGTATAGCAAGTCAATATTGACTTGTTGACATAAAGAATGCACTAGTGATATGAATTAAACTCACAAAGTCCTGCAGACGTATTTATTTTTTAACAATTTATATGAAAGTAAGTGAGAACCCACCCATCAGCATACAATCCACAACCTAAGGACAATGGCAACTTCGGGGAAACGAAGACATAAAACGAGTACGGCACAGGAAAGAAAAATGCAGACATACACATTTACACAGATGAACAACATGGATCCAATAAAAAACCATTGGTGAAATCATGTACACCGGTAAAGTAAGTTCTCCTGCTTCTTATGAGACAA
>MJUU01070341.1:0-22859 GCA_002080025.1 Modiolus philippinarum
AGGGGACGGACGGACAGACGGACAGACATGGTGATTCCTATATACCCCTTCAATGACGCGATTTCATGAGAATAAATTGAACGAAACCAAATGCTACTTTATATACATGTACATTTGCAGTTATATGCTACAAAGGACACTGCAAATCAATTTCAGATTGAAGCGTTCATGCCAGTTGACAACAATTTCAATACATAAAAGTTAAATAGACAAAAAGTTCCAAACATTATGAAATTCAAAATGAATTTGATCCTACACAATGTACATGATGTATAACTTTTTGCTTGTATATTGCACATTGCAGGTAAACACATTGAATGTGAAGTTGGAAAGACAAAGTCATCATGGTTATGAGATGCGCTTTTTTGAGTAATGGTTATGTGTTAATTTTTATTAATTTGTTATCACTATCCATTGCTTGAATGAGTGTTAAACATTGCAGCTTGAATCTGCCTAACATCTTTAAATCAGATAAGAGTTGGGATGCAATAAGGTAAGAACCATCATATTGTAATATTTTAGCTAATGAAGGAGGTGGCTTTTGCAAAACATCCAAGTACCTTCTCTGAAACTTCCATCAAAGATGACCCCAACGGGGAACATAATGACTACATTCAACAATCCTAGTGCACCAAAATAGATATTAAATAGGCTGGATGCAATTGACCGAATTATTTGTCCTGATGTTATTGGACTGATTTAGTGTTGTATTGAACGAGGCCAACGTCCACTTAACTTTTTTTACAACCGCAAAAATTTTGCGGTCGTATAATGGTATGGTGTTGTCGTCGTCGTTGTCTGTAGACACTTCTGTTTTTGGTCAATAACTTTAGTTCCAGTTGACCAATCCTTATGAAATTTTTACACAATGTTCCTTGGCACAAAAGAAAGGCTTGGCTTAGTTTTGGTCATCTTGGCCCCACCCGTTTTTAGAAAAGAGGCCAAAAACGGTTAAGATGTTTTCACATATTTGACTGTAGAATCTTTATTATTTATAAGATTTTGATAGGTTTTTTTCAGTGTCCTCCCGAGGAAATTTCCAATCAGTCATATGCCAACAGATTCTCCTCTAAACCCACTGTGCCAATTGGAAGCAAGCTTGGTTACAATAGTCTTTAGATGTTTTCCTTCAAAGTTTATGATTTTTATGTTCATACCTCATTCAAGATGGCCGCCAGCAAATGTCTTCTCCTCTGAACCTACTTAGCCGATTGGAACCAAACTTGGTGACAATTGTCTTTGGGTGATCCCTTCCAAAGTTTGTGATTTTTAGTTTGTACCTCATCCAAGAATGAAAATGTAACATCTGCTGAACTGATTTATAGTATGAATGGGTGGTCTATTGGTGACAATGAATAAAACCAGTCACCAGGTGAGCGATACAGGCTCATGTGAGCCTCTAGTTGTTCCGATCCTAGAAAAACATGACCGCCAGCATGGAACATAGTTTTACATTGAACCCTATGGGAAAATCATATTTTCATCTTCTCCTCTGAAACCACTGAAGCAAATCCAACCAAACATTATGATTAATTACAGGAATGATGTACGGAAAGTATTTTAGAAAAAAAAATTGCTCATTTCATTTTGATCCAATAAAAACGTGGCCACCAGTTAAGAACATAGTTGAACATTGGAGCCCGATATGAGAAAACCATCCTTTTCATCATCTTATCTGAAACTATTCAAGCAAATTTAACTAAATGTATTGAAGGTCCTTTGCAAAAATCACTCATTTCAATAGAATCAGACAAAAACACGAATGCTAATGGAGAACATAGTCATAGGTAAACATAAGACCATTTAATTTTGAGAAATTCCATTCTCTGTCTCAAACATGAGCTTTTATGACATTTGGCTAAAATTTTAGCGTTTGGAATAATGCAAAACTGCAATGACTACGGCAGTAGAATACCGAAGGAACAAAGCACAAGATTACACAAATCAAATTTCATGCAACGGATTGCATGAAGAGTTTCTGCTGAAAATGCATTAACTTCGTCTAAAATTGTGTCGACAGTCCACTTTTCAAGAATTGCTAAATGTTTAGCTCCTGCAAATTGTTAAAAGAGTTCAGATTTGAGACTAGAAGTGGAATTTCTCAAAACTAAATGGAATATGTTGTCTTTCGAAGGTTCTGATAAAATTGTCTGTAAATGTATTTTACGTTTGGTTTTGTGCAATTTATATTGACAGCTTGCATACTTTGACCTTTTCACAGTGTGTGGAAGTTTTAAAAACAAGTAGTAGTTTAATATTGTTAGATAAAAGAAAAGTGGGAGACTGATTCAATTGTTTTCCCATCAATAAGTTTTCTTTTTATTTATTCATTCTTTTATTTATTTTGTTTATTTATCTATTTGTTTGTGACCACTTGAACTACATAATGGGTAATTCAGCGTTGAAATTGATTGGAAAAGGAAATTTCGATCATCAAAGGGTACTCATTTGCATTTGGACGGACCCTTTGGTCTGAGCGCTGCGCGCTCAGACCCGCAATTATAAAGCGCAAAATTTGCACATAAAATGAAAGACAATTGAAAGCGCTTTCAAATGAGCCTATTTTGACAAGGATCCATTGAGAAATAAAGAAGTTATCAACGTTTGAAATTCGCAAATTTTAGTTGGTAAAGTGACTCTTTCGAAGGTTCTGATAAAATTGTCTGTAAATGTATTTTACGTTTGGTTTTGTGTAATTTATATTGACAGCTTGCATACTTTGACCTTTTCACAGTGTGTGGAAGTTTTAAAAACAAGTAGTATTTAAAATATTGTTAGATAAAAGAAAAGGGGGGATGCTGATTCAATTGTTTCCCCATCAATAAGTTTTCTTTTTATTTATTCATTCTTTTATTTATTTTGTTTATTTATCTATTTGTTTGTTGACCATTTGAACTACACAATGGGCAATTCAGCCTTGAAATTGATTGGAAAAGGAAATTTCGATCATCAAAGGGTACTCACTTGCATTTGGGCAGACCCTTTAGACCCGCAATTATAAACCGCAAAATTTGCACATAAAATGAAAGACAATTGAAAGCACTTTCAAATGAGCCTATTTTGACAAGGATCCGTTGAGAAATAAAGAAGTTATCAACGTTTGAAATTCGCAAATTTTAGTTGGTAAAGTTAAACACATTCCATTTAATTTTGAGAAATTCCATTCTCTGTCTCAAACATGAGCTTTTATGACATTTGGCTAAAATTTTAGCGTTTGGAATAATGCAAAACTGCAATGACTGTCTAAGTATGGAAAATTCGGACGTAAGATGATGCAACGGATTGCATGAAGAGTTTCTGCTGAAAATGCATTAAATTCGTCTAAAATTGTGTCGACAGTCCACTTTTCAAGAATTGCTAAATGTTTAGCTCCTGCAAATTGTTAAAAGAGTTCAGATTTGAGACTAGAAGTGGAATTTCTCAAAACTAAATGGAATATGTTTTAAATGGATTGGAATAGAATTACTTACTCTGATTACTTAAAATTCCTTGTTTTGCTTACTTGAATGAATTACTTAGCATTACTTAAGAATACTTGTAATTACTTAGAATTACTAATCCTTGTGACAAACTTTTTTACTTAAAAATTACTTATTTTGAGTAAAAGAAATACTAGTTTTAAGTAAATTTAAGTAATAATTTTTTTTGAGTGTACCCTTGTTGTATATTGAAATATCAATTTAACCCCTTTTAATGCCCTTTTCAATGTTGTTCTTTGTATATTCTTCCTTTTTCATCCAATTTCTAGACTAAAGGCCTCTTGTTCCACCCTTTTTAAATGTTGTAATAGCAATATATATTTTTTAATGCCCTTTTCAATTTCTCATTTTCATCCAATTTTTACGCTAATTACCTCTTGTCTAAGCTTTTTTTATATGTTATCTTATTATTTTCTACATTATGTCATGCTTATCTCCCTGTTTCATCCAGCTCTTAAAGTGATATCCCCTTTCCAACCTAATTTCCATAGCGTCGTCTGCTATTATCATTATATTATTATTTCCTACCTCATAATTTATCCCTTTTTCATACAATTCTTAGAGTGATTTCCCCTTAACCGCTCTTTTTTGATACTGTCGCCTTTTTATTATTATTTCCTATAATATTTCATGATTATCTCCCTTTTCATCCAATTCGTAGCGTTATTTCCCCATTCCCGAGCAATTTCTATCATGTCGTCTGCTATTTTTAGCTTTCCCGCCATTTAACATCCAATTCTTAGAATTATTTCCTCTTTTCCAACTCTTCTTATACTATCGTCTGTGTTTATTTTAGATTTCCTGCCAAATTATCTCCTTTTTTCTGTTGCCATGGTCATTTTCTTTTCCATTCCTCCCTTTTCCTCCTCCTGTTTTACCTTTGTATCTACAATATATATGTTTGAGACATTCCCCATGTACTTCATTAATTTTAACATGTTCCAGCCATTTGTCCGCCATCTTGAAACGGAAGTGCGGAGGTGAGAGAATACACACCTGAGCTGACCAATCAGGAATTTTGTACATGCTTAATCCACCTGCGCAGAAAAACTGGAAACCGTAAGTGCGGACCTCAACGAAGACATCCTGTGTCTTCTATCACGTCCTCGTTCGAAGTATATATACAGTGAACAATAGCTCAGTATCGTTCTGCCCATTGGAAGGAACAGTCACGTATGCAAAGCAGTTTACTGAGAAGAAGAACCTGTAACGTCATATGAAAAGCAACGTAGCGGACCAAGATGCGTTACCTGTGACGAGTGTGGAAGGTTGCCGGAGACAGGCATCAGAAGACCTACCAGTAAAAACGGCAGAGGTCGGAGCAGACATACAGCTGTTACAGTGTCTGTTACAACGTCTCCACCAGAGCTGATAACAGAAGAAGACACGAAGCGGCCCACAGCTACAGCCTATGATGTAAAGCATGTTGCCAATACTTTAATGACCCGTCCAGCCTGGCACGTCACCGTGCCGTGCATCGGAGACCAGATGCCAAGGAGAGACCACCGATGAAGAGACTAGGTGTACCAGTGCTTGGACCTGTGGTGAAGCAGACAAGAACAGAGTCACCTCCACCAATCGAGAGTCCTGCTGAACCAGTGGTGTTTCTATGAAGATCCAGAGACGAGGACCCTGTATCCGAGGCATTGGAGGTCCATCCGGACAGAAGAGGCGACCGGTAATCGTGTCCAGGACCGGTACAACTTCACTCTGAACCAATGGTCAGATTCAACCTTCTTTTAAGAGATGGTGCCGTATCTGGCCAGCCAGCAGACGACAGCTGTGAAGATATACCTGTCTTTTGGTTTTATTCCGAGGCACGTTGAGACTGGAGAGCTGCGCTACTACCATCCTAGCCAGAACAACGCCAAGGTTTTTGAGACGCCAAATCTCGTTAGAACAGCTGAAGACTTGGAGAAGTTCATTGAGGAGCTGAGCAGACACAATGTCCTAGAGTATGTGCGGCAACAGAGACCAGATACCTAATGGGTAGTCCACCTGCTGATGAATGTGACATTTAATGTCAATAAGCTATTCCAGCATTCTATTGGTGCCTGAGTGGTTGTTCCAGACTTTTTCCTGAGAAACCAGGGTTTGGTATGTATGACTGAGGATAATCTGTGTTTTTTCAGATATTTGGCCGTACACAGAGGGGCATCAGTAATCAACGTAGAGACCCCAGCCAAGACGTACTTCAGAGAGTACCTCCAGAACAGACTGATAGCTGCTTCAGAGTTCAAGGGTGTGTGTTTTGACGACTTGAAAGTGTTGGAGCAGTTGTTCCAGGTCAACGTATTTGTGTACGACCTCCAGCAGACAAACGATGGAGATGTTGCAGCTAGATTGGAACGACGGTCACCCTGCAGGTACGAGAGCACGATGAACCTGAAGCTGTACCAGCAGCATTTCAGCTACATTACCGATATGGATAAGTACAGCCAAAGTTACCTTTGTTCCATGTGTGACAAGTTGTGCACGGACCTATATTGGACATCTACATCTGCACTGGAGATGTGATCTACAAGTTTCCTGGAAGTGTGTACCATACCCAGCCTACGATCTTCGAGCAGCTAGAAGACGAGTCCATCTATGTAGCAGCAAAGGACCGGTATTATCCTTACAAAGCCACCTATGACATCGAGGTGATATTGCAGCCTACAGATAGAAGACCTTCGGAGAAAGTGGAATGGACCAACCAACATGTCCTGCTGAGCGTGTCGGTATGTTCCAACGTGCCCAGGTACACAGTACCAGTGTGCTTTGTATCCGAGGGGGATTCAAGGAAGACAGTAGAGTTATGTTTGAGCTACCCGACAGGGATCAGCGATGATGCCTACAGAAGACTGATGGACAAGTACAAAGATGTGTTCCAGGAGATCCAGGAATGACTTGACAGCGACTTGGATGGGTTGAATGATGAAGAAAGAGAACGCTAAGAGAGAAAAAACACTACCTGTACAAGATACAGCAGAAGTTGGAGCGTCACCTGAAAGAGCTGCCAGTGGTTGGATTTAACTCTGGCAAATATGATGTGAATGCCATGAAGATAGACTTTTTTGCAGAACTGTTGAAGAGTCCGAAGATCAACTATGTGGTGAAGAGAAGTAACAACTTTATGTGTGTGAAGCCTGAAGTACTTAAGTTCCTGGATATCACCAACGATATCACCAAATATCTGGCTCCTGGATTTAGCTACAGCCAGTTCCTGAAAGCTAATGATTTTACGGAGAAGGGATTTTTCCCTTATGAGTGGATGACGTCCTTGGAGAAACTGGAAGTGAACCAGCTGCCATCAAACGATGCCTTCTTCAGCAGTTTGAAGAACAGTTATATTACAGATGAAGAGTACCAGCTGTTCCAGAGAGTGTGAGAAGACCAGCAGATGACCAGTATAAGGGATATCCTGGTCTGGTACAACAATAAAGATGTAGAGCCTATGTCGGAAGCGGATGTACCAGTACCACCACATCAAGAACGTGGATATCTTCAAGGATAGAATCAGCGTACCAGGACTGACGTTAAAGTATGTTCCAGGACTTAGAGAGCTACTTCACCTTGCCTGACGAAAAAAAAAGACTTGTACCAGTTGTTTAAGAGCCACATCGTGGGAGGACCCAGTATCGTTTTCCACAGATACCACGAGAAAGCCGAGACCGAGAGAGTACGAGGAGCCCAAGACCTACAAATAGATCATCGGATACGATGCCAACGCCCTGTGCCTGTCGTGTATCATGAAGGAGCCCCATCCAAGGTGGTCACCATCGGGGAGCTTAGTTTAACATCGGAACCTATGGGGAAACATATTTAAACTTAACTTTGTCACAAAAGTCCTTAGTTGCCCCCTATATATCTGGGAAATTCACATTACATCCAAGATTGCTGCCAGCAGGGAGCATAGTCTAAAATTGGACTCTGTTGAAAGCAATCAAAAGATTTTCTGTCCATGTCAGCCATGGCCCAGATGAGCGATACAGGCTCTTGAGAGCCTCTTGTTGATATTTGTTTTTCTACAATTGAAAGAATATGGCTGCTGTCACTTTAAATAAAAACTTTTTTGGAAGAAATCCACATGTTTGTTATCGAAATTTGAAATTTAGAAATTATATAAGGGATTCATATGTCTGAATTATCAAGAGAACTGAACAACATGAAACAAGTGGTGTGTTTTATCTGTTGTTAAGTATATATGCAAAAGTTTTTGATGATATGTCATAAATTTCTAATCTGTACAATGTATTTTTGTTATAAATTTATTTGAAAATCTGCATGTTTAGCGATTGCTTTTTTAGGAAAATAACTTACCGCATAATATGAACAAAAGAATACTGATAAAAAACAAAGCCATCTTCTCATTGACATATACCTAAGATTCAGGAAGTAAAAGCTTTATCAATACGATATAAGTAACGTATCCATGGTTGTATCATATTGGAGATTCGGGAATTTAAATCCATTTTTATCAGAGAACGTAAACTTCTATTTATCAAATTCGAATTTTAAAACTTATACAACTGCAATCTTACGTCTGCTTTATGTAGTAAAAATAAACTGTCATGGTGGAAGACAATGATAGCAAATTAATAATATAATAAAAGGTACAAATAAGCTGCAAAAAGAGGATGAGAAAAAATAGATAACACGGTGAAAATCTAAAAGAATTTACTAGTTAATATGATTTACAAAATAAATTTTGAAACGAAGTTTGTAGATTTCAGTCGTGTTACCTATTTTATTCACTCTACGTTTCATTTATTATTTACTTCGTACTTGTTACCACAAAACATTACTTAGAATAACAAATTAAAACCTGTTGATGTGCTAGTTGTTACTTAATAAATGTTACGATAATCATTTTATCAATCAGCAGATACATAAAAGTTACAATCTATTTATATACAACTTTATCGTACTAAACCAACTTCGTTTTATATAGTGCTTCTAAATCAATCAAATACAAAAATGAATTATGTTTGATATTAATAGGAAAAAGAAGGGAAACGGGGAATGTGTCAAAGAGACATAGACCCAAAGGGGAGTAATAACAACTCAAAGCCACCATAAGATCTTCAATGAACGGTGAGGAAACCCCACACCCAACGGCAGGTCGGAGTTGGCCCCTAAATAAAGAGTAATCAAGTTCAGCGAAATGAACATCATCCTAGACTCCTATAGACATAACGTGAACTAACTAGAAAACAGACAAGACACACAAAGGCTTTAATAAATCTCCCGACTTAGGACAGGCGCAAACCTGCTGCGGCGGGGTTAAACTAGTTTTATTGGATCCAAACCTTCCCCCTATTTTAAGTCTTCTTTTTATAATCGTCCTGTCCCAACAGGGCTGTTAACAAGTATGATCAATGTTATCACACCTTATAATCGCAAAACTATTGCTCTACAAAAGTTTTTTTCGCGGGACGTTCAGAAAACTAAAAGCAGTAACGTCTATTAAATAATTACGTGACAACCAATCATGAAAATTACAATCACAATGGAAGTTGGATGCAACGCTGGTTTTCGGCTACGGAAATGATTTGAAAACAATAGAAATTTTCATCGAATTTGTGGAACCTTAGACAGTTCGTACATCGCCATGATGAATACAGAACTCGCAGGAGGTGCAGTATTTTACTATAAAGGTTTCTACTCTAATGTTCAAGTGGTTGCGGTAAATGCAGAATGGAAATTCCCTCGGGCGACTGGTGGAATCAATGGATAAATGGAACACGACAGCCCTACGAAAACGCATGGCAGCCACGAGATGTCTGTACGTTGTTTACAAGACACATGCACAGTTTGATTCACGACTGTCCATGTAAGACATATGTCTATCATATGAGTGTCTCAGAGTGCCTTGAATAAGCCGTACGACATCTACAAATCGCAAAAAATGACCATATCAAAGCTTCGCCTTTCGATGATTGGACAAAACTTGCTACCAGCCGAATATGTAAAGAGGTCTAGTGATGTTTATCCAATCCCATGCCAATCCAACTGAAAATTGCATCATTGAATGTTGCACAACTGACGCAAGGCTGATGTTAACTAGGCTTTATTTTGACTGGTAAAATAAAAACTAAAATGTATTATAAAAGTGATGAATTCACCATTATTTTTTCCCTTTTCTAGCTCCATCTTGCGTGATGTATGTATCTCAGCTGGTACAATTCGCATGCATTTTATCTACTTTGGATGATATTAATGATCGTATCCTTACCAGCATATCAAAAATTTTACAAGAAGGTTACGGATTTCATAAATTATTAAATACATTAAAGAAGTTTTATAGAAGATATGAACATTTTATACCGAAATATGGTTATTTCTAGCACATTTCTCATTCTGGCTTTTACGGAACTATGTAAAAGACCTGGAACTGGAAACAAAATCCAGAAAAAACTTACAGTCATTACTAAGAGGATATCGACCAGATACTGTACAGGAATCCGTTAAATTGGTTTTGGAATCCAGTGACCTGAAGATTTTACACGTATACTGTCCTCTCACTAAAATACCGATATCTAATGAAATACATGATTACACTACCAAACCATTTGAGTTTGATTTTTTCCTGTAGTGAGAAAGGTAATAGAATGAAGTCAAAATTGAAGGATCTGGTACAAAATATGTGTTTGTACCTGTTGACAAAGCTTCAAACAACGTTGATATCGTTTGAAAGAAATGTTATATCGATGTTCAACAATACGAATTGGACAACTAAACCATTTTAAGACGTACCGATTGGGACGAAAAACGTTAATAACACAACATTATAAGGATACAGAAATGCTTAAAGTTCCACCTTAAGATAACACTTTGCCTACCATATACTTGATTCCTAAGCTTCACAAAAATCGCTTCAAACATTGTTTTATTTCGGCATCTAGTAAGTGTTCTACTACTAATTTATCCATCCATTTAACTATTTCAGTTACTTGTATAAATGAATTGGTTATTAAATACTGTGAAAAAAAACTTATCAAAACTCTGGTGTAAATTAGTTTCGGAGTGTGAAAAATTCAATTGCAATCAATTCAAAGACCAGTCTCATTCATCGACAGTTATGATTTTTCCACACTTTATACTACTCTTCGACATAATAGAAAAGAGAAGGGAAACGGGGAATGTGTCAAAGAGACAACGACCCAAAGGGGAGTAATAACAACTCAAAGCTACCATAAGATCTTCAATGAACGGTGAGAAAACTCCACACCCAACGGCAGGTCGGAGTCGGCCCCAGAATAAAGAGTAATCAAGTTCGGCGAAATAAACATCATCCTAGACTCCTATAGACAAAAAGTATAAGTCGATTAAATCAAAATTGGGACAACTTGTTAAATGGTCTTTTAAATTTTCTGGTCTGCAATTCATTTATTCTAACAAAAAGCAAGGATTCTTCTCTAATATTACATACAATAATTATTGTTCCTGGACATGTAGTGATACGATTAATGCACTCAATCTTTTGCTGAACAACATTTTTGTTCGTTTTGGCAACACTATTTATCAACAGGACATAGGTATTCCCATGGGTATAAATTGTGCACCTCTTATTGCAGATCTGTTTATGTTCAGTTACGAACGAGACTTAGTTTTCTCGCCTAAGAGATCAAAATATCTCGTGATTTTGGGGGTGTGAGATATTTCTATCGTACTTCTTTTCGAGGCTGTCAATCGTAAGCACTTTCAAGATGTCTGCCATCGCTTCAAATTTTCTTTCGATTTTGCCAGTATTATTTGTTGTCTGATTTAATAAATGTTATTGTTTATCTAAAGAAAAATGTGAAAATATGAAAATTTACCTTTGAACCAGCAACTTATTTTGAACTACAAGATATGATATTAATTATCTAAACAGAGATTTAAAATTGCGCGCCAATTCTTGAAAACGAATTTACTATCCAGTTTCAGTAAACGTATACCAATTGTGACGTCATACTTTTCGCGGGAACGTGTTTGATATTCTTTGTGAAAGTCAAAGCTTATCATGGTTTTGCGAGTAATTTTAGCGCGTTAAGGCGAGAAAAAGTACCAACTTAAACCCCCTTGAAAAGACGAGATAGGCTAATTTCAAATCCCCAGGCTACGATATCTATTCTAAGATGTCTAAGCCTTCGGTTTTGAGATCAGCCTATCTCTCATTTTCCCTTGGGATAGATATATAGTATCTATCCCCAGTGGGAAGGTGAGATAGGGTAGTCTCAAACCCGAGGGCAAAGATATCTTGTCCATCCCGAGGCTTGCCGAGGGATGGACAAAAGATATCTTTGCCCGAGGTTTTCCGAGGGATGGACATAAGATATCTTTGCCCGAGGGTTTGAGACCACCCTATCTCACCTCATCCCACTGGGGATTGATACTTTTTCTCGCCTTATATGCGAACAAAACATGTTACTGAGACCCTTTTTTCAGATAAAAAAAAACTTTCATCTGTTCAGTGTTTTCAACTGAATTGCATTTGATATTTTAATTTTTTCATGTGAATAATCGTGTTAATTAAATTTGTCTGGCCTAATGATTTTTTTCTTTTGGCTTCCTCCAACTGTGTACTTAATAACATAGAATTCATACGCATCGTCGGTGTTTCCCAGGATTTATTTTTAGAATATGTATGAAATAATAAATTTGTTGAACAAAAATAATAAAACTTTAACTTTTATCAATAACAAATTACAACTGCAACAATAAACAACAATAACAATATCTTTGAAGTAAATATATCCAAGTTTTGTAAGGACTATTTTTTTGCGCGTAGTCAAATCTCGTGATCCCACCATTACAATAAGGCGGTTATTTTAACTGGTTGGAGGAGAAATTAACGTTAAAGGTAAAGTTTCCACCAGAAATACTTGAGTTGCAGAACAAAGATTGGAACAATTCATTTGGATTACGATAGTTTGTGCTATTATGTGCAAAATTGTTGTTAAAGTTGAGAGGCTGCGCAGGTGCTTGTCCAGTGAGTGTTTGTTTCGGTGGTGTAGGAAGGTCATTTGGAACATTGACGATTTGATTGTTCATGGAAGCTGTTTGGACATCATCACTGTTATCACTGAACTTAAAATTGACGATAATTCCATCTTTCGCTTAACAGTCATTTTCCTGTAATTGTTCAGAGATGTTGCATGTTTGTGCCCAGTTATTTGGATAGCCTGAAAGTGAAAATACATAAAGTGCACATGGTTGTCATGCATATTATGGAAAAAGGTAAGTTGATGAGCAAAAAGTGATTTTTTTCAGCATTGTATAGTTAACACTGCATTAAAACCCTTGTCAATGTGTAAAATACCACTAAATTCTGCCCTGTATCCCCTTCATACATTTACATGTTTGTACTTAATTTCAGTTGAAGTTGCATTTGGTATATTTAATTACTTCATATCTTTTATGTGTGCATAATTTTTGCATCAAAGTTGTTGAAATGCGCATCCGTCGAAACTAAATTAATTTTATTTCAGTATTTTGTTATATAATGATAACTTATCTGAAATTATGGTTATGACTTTCAACAAATATTCTTTGCGTGACTGAAAAACTCATTTACTCGTGAATGCGCAGAGCATGAGTGAGTTCGTCTTCGAGAGTTTTTTGGTGATGACATTAATAATTCCCAGATTGTGAATGCAATTTTATTTCCAATTATATTTTCATGAGTGACAGCAATAGTACTGTGATGTCATTTTTGTAGCATTTTTGAGAGAGACAAAAAATCTTTTATTTTCTCATGCATGTACATGTACATAATTGGTGCGTAAGAGATATCATACCATATTCACAGACTTTTCGATCTCACGATTGATATTGGCAATTTTTCTAAAGTGTTAATTTTGTTTCTAATAATATTTAGATATGGTACTTCATATTTGGTATGTGACTTGCTTGCATTTTTGTGATTCAAAAGTTGTCCTGATATTGAATAGTTTCATGTTTAATATATGTATTTATACCAACCTGACTGTCAGGAATATTACTGTCCATCAATTTCTGACATAAGTGTTTCCTAACACTTGTATAGGTGTTTTTTTTGTTTTGTAGTCCAGGAAGATTTGCATTTTT
Organism: Modiolus philippinarum; assembly: GCA_002080025.1. NCBI lineage: Eukaryota > Metazoa > Mollusca > Bivalvia > Mytilida > Modiolidae > Modiolus > Modiolus philippinarum. The sequence goes on from MJUU01070341.1 coordinate 13,533, forward strand.
GGCCATTTCCTTCATAAGCCCATTCATTTTGTGACGACTAACAGGGCCACGAGTAACCAGCGCTCATTGTATGACGGACTAGTGTTATTGTTCACGGGTTGCAAATAAAATGGGTGATCAGGTTGGCTGTAATCTTGTGGGCGTAGGTCCCTATAAATTTTGTAAGTCGCAACTGGACATCTGCCTAGATTGTCCTGTTTATCATATATAACAGGATTCCCCGTACGCACATTATTGACGTCTTCCCCTGTTCTTGTTTTTGTTTGTCTTTCGTTGAATATAAGGTATTCTCTGTTTGATTTGTTGTCCGTACAAAGTTTAATATCTCCCCAACAAAGTGTACGGTGTTCTTCGCCCCCACCCCGCAAGCCAAAATATAGGGTATTGTTGAACCATAGCGTGTTCAACAGAGACGATGGAGTTCCTTGCTCCATTTGATTTGTTGTATATAGTGTTTCTATTTCCTCGTCAGTTATTTCATCTGCTGCATTTGTTTTATTTCCTTTACCTTGTTTTTTTAAGTCCTTTTGTTTACTTTTCAGTGCTTCTCTTGTGCGGTTAAATTCATTTCCTGTTATAATACTTGTTTCATAATTGTGTTTTCTGAGATACCTCTCAAAACTACTGATCATTCCACGTAGATAAGATGGTTCATATTCTGAACCATCAGTCTGCCGTACACTAATAATAAATTTTGTCATTAACTCATTTAATTCAATTGGTTTAATTGTGTGCAATAAGCGCTCGTCGCCTAATGTTGTCAGAAATGCTTGAAAAAGCTTGAAGTGGCCTAATGTTTTTCTGCGTGTTGCAGCATTTTCATTATCATGTAGAAAAGTGTCTACATCTTCATGTGATATGTTAACGAAGCGATTTTTCACATTTTTGTTACTTGGGGGTTGGTTACTCTGAATCTCATTACTAGTTTGAGATTTTTCCACTGTTATGACAGTATTTGTACTAGCACATGAATTTACTAATTCTGGAGGAGGACTTGTAGCAGTGGCGGTACATTTTGATCTGTTATTGTTTTTATTTGGAAGGAATTCAGTGAATTCATCATCTGGCATTCCTTTCACAAGTTCATGCCTTGCTGCAGTGACAAAATTTCCATCTCCTAGCATCTGAACTGAATACATGCTATATGTTCCTAGTGGTTTCCATATATTTGTGATTTTCCCTTTTTCACCACTGGGACCCACGCCTACCAGATCACCCACATTGAAAGTTTTTTCCATTTTCAATAGTTTTTCATCACTTTTTATACTATTTTCACAAAGCAGACGATTTTTAAGGGGAAATAATCATGTAAACAAAAACAAAAGATTTACGTCCCTTGAAAAAAGTAGTTCCGGCAATATTTACATATCGATGTTTTGGAGTGTGCAATGTCGTGGTAATAGGATTGAAATTAACATTTAGATAGGACTAGATGCGTTTAAAAGTAGAATTTATTATTATTGAAGGAGTTTGGAAAGGGGAATATTGTCACTGCAGTCACAAGTACAATGGAAGCGATGACGCCATTTTATTTCATTTGCACGAGCTAACGATTGATGTGAGAAAGCCCCCCGCAAAGGGGTGAGATAAGCTGATCTCACCCCCCNCCCCCCCCCCCCCCAAATCACTGGATTTCTCTATCCCGTAGGCGAGAAACTATATATCTCAGCCAAGAAGTAGTCGGGGTGACAAATTATTATTCCAAGTTTCTTCTGATTATTATTAATCTTCATTTTCATTCACGACTTCTTGTCCGAATGATTATTTTGAAATGGCCTGATGAAAGGATTTAAAACTTTGCGTACAATTGGACCACCATCTCAAGTTGCTATGCGATTGATATTTTAAAAATGGCAGCAATTTCAAAGATTGCTGCCGAAATACGTCAAAGTTTCAAAAATGTCAGATTTCAACGATAATTGATCTTTAGCTAGATTTTGAACCTGCGTGGGATCATCGAATTGGTGGTCTGGGGTGACATCGGCTATTGCTATCAATTGTAAATACTAGTATATTGCAAATCTAAAGCTATTGTTTTTGCACCGTTTCTTATTACTTTCAAAAATATTTTATTCAACAATGCATATACATTACAATACATTAATACAATATAAAAATAATAAAACTATGTGTTTTGCAATGGCCACAAATTAACTATAGAACAAAATAAAAATGCTATTAAAAATAAAAAACACAATAATCTACAAAGTAAAAAGCATCTTAAAATGACAAAAGTTGGAAAGAAGGGATGATTGCCCAACGTGTCGGTCATACGGCCTTCGACTATGAGGCTACCGGGCTGAAATACAGAGAAGAATGTGGAAAAGACGAGAGAAGGCAGACCTAATGGCGTGTCACAGATATTACCTGTAAAAATTGTGTCAAATCCTGAACATTATCAAAAACGAGAATAAAACGTGAGTTTTCTGTACTATGCAAATAGTAAATAAATTTCAATACATAAATAATATTACAAAATGGACTGTTTCTTAACATTCATGCCAAAAAGTCGAGCAATTCAAAGAAAACGGATAATTTTTTGTCCAAGTAATTGTCGTTGTTTCTCACCTGCACTAGTTTGTATAAGGACAGTTACATGCATGTTCTGTATGCTGTGGTTAGCTCACCGAAAATGTTCACCTACTGGGCAATCTTTTCCAAAGGTGTCGCTCTTTTTATCTTCGACAAAGCGATCACCCAGTCTTCGATAAGTCTCATCCAGATTCGCATGCAGCGTTTACAGCCCACAGCATACTGTACATTTTCAGTAGAACACGTGAAACCATTTTTTAGTTTAAAACGTTAGCCGGTCCTACTACTTGATCAGTTTCCCGAGTAAAAGGACACGTCAAAGAGCGAGATCGCTTACATTGTCTAGAGCATTTGTATTTAAAGGGAGTTATAGGAGTAGCACTCTTGAAAGAACTAGTTACAAGGTGATGTCTTAGACTTTTCTCTTCTCCGAAGGCTGCAATAGGAGGCGATCCTGGAAAACTGCCGACATATGTTCGTCCTCGAGAACTATAGATTTGAAGTTGCTTATCAAAATGTTTTTGATAGCTTCGTTGTGAGGGTGGTATGACAGGACCAACGGAACCGGTCGTCGGTATTTCTCACCCTCATCTCCATAGCCTCAGATCTGGTCACTCAGGAATCTGAATTCATAGATCGATCCAAAACTTTGCTGGGGTAGCCTGTCTTAACACAAAAAGTATTTCATTCTGTTACATTGAGTCCTAAAGTCCTGCTCGTCACTACAGATACGACGAAGTCGTAATAATTGTGACTTATGAATGGCAACCTTGCATGACTTTTGGTGACAGGATCCATCATGTAAATAACAGTGGGCGTCTGTCGGTTTATAAAACTCTGAGGTGGAAATTTTCCCATCTTTTATGATACAATTAATGTCAAGGAAAGAGAGACTATCTTTGGTGATATTAAGTGTATATGATGGCTAGATGGTACTAGGAAACATAGTCAATGAAAAAACTTCAGTTCATCTTCACTGTCAGATGACACCCCGAAAACAACATCAATGTATCTTTTATAAAGTTCGGGGACAGGTCCTATATATTCGGAGAACATTTTTTCCTCGAGGTAGTCAACAAATAAACAGGCAAAGCTTGGACCCATTTTGATTCCCATTGCAACGACTCCGGACTGAATATAATATTCCCCATCAAATTGAAAAGTGTTGAGGGTCAAGACAAGTTTGGCAGGCCTTTGAATGATGTCTGTTTTTAAATAAGGATTGGGTCTTCTGTCTAAAAAGTGTCTTAAAGCTACTATAACATCATTGCTAGGGATGCTAGTGTTCAGGGCAGTGACATCAATAGTGAATAGTTTCATATCATCATTTTCTAGCTGAAAAAACTCAAAAAATATTGAGAGCATGTGAAGTTTTCTTAATGTATGTGGTTTGATTCTCCACAATTGGAATAAAAACATCATGGAGAAAATTAGAAATGTATTCCATAGGACAGCTTCAAGCTTAAACTATAGGTCTACCAGGATTCCAAAATTTATGTCCTTTTGAGGAGCAAATAAAAACGTGACGTTCTTTGTTGGGACACAACCAATTTATACTATTCATCTTGTAGATCCTGCTTTTCTATGGATGTCTTACTGAAATTTAAAACAATTATCTGGCTTCTTTCGTGTTTTTAGATTTTAGTTTTTTTGTAAAAATGAGTCCGAAAGTTGAAAGTCCCCTTCAGCCACATAACACTGAGAGTCCCAGGCGACTACGGCACCTCTCTTGTCTGCAGCTTAAATAACTATATCAGTGCGTGCTTTGAGGTGCCGAAGAGCTGTCTGGTCATCTGAGGTCAGGGGATGCCTCTTCCGGGGTTTGGATTTTAGATTGTCAATTTGACTGAGACACGACCTAAAGTAACCCTGGAACACCGGAAACCAAGATGCTTTAGTCATGAAATCCGATTTTGTGCAATTGAATTTAGAAAATGAAACTGAGTTTCAACTGTTTGTTCCGAATCCTTGCCAAATATGAAAGCTTTGAGCAGAAGACGCCAAAAGAAATGTTGAATATCTGTTTCATTTTGAAATGAATCAGGAAAAGGGATGGTCGGAACAAAATTGAGACTTTTAGAGTCTTATAGGCTTACTAAGTCCGGTACGGAGAGAGCGATTTTTCTACATCATCTTCATTGGAGGGACAAATGTTGTTACTAGAAGAATTAGTAGATTCATTGGGGATAAGCTGTTGCATTTTGTTCTGTTTGCAAGAGAGAAGAAATTCGAACAGGTCCTTATTGATAATACGGATCTGTTCGACTATGTCCGTGGCACAAAGAATACAGCCTATTTTTGTACAGAACCTTACTATGACGCAAGCGTCGAGGCATGATCTGAACTGCTGGCATGGTAAGACGCATGACCGACAAAGAGAATTTGAAAAAAATGGTGGATTTGGCTTTAAAATCCCGGTTGTTATTGATTTCATCAATGAGGTGGAAGGATGTTTTAAACCCATTTGGTACAACTGAGATGACTGTAACATCTTGTAAGACCTACTGTGGTCTTTAACAGGTTTATAGTGGTTCTCTGTATAATTTCGGGGTGTATAGAAACAGAATTTAGAAATTTTAAACATAATTAGTACAGAAGTCTTTTCCAGAAGGCATGGTCACAACGGTCAGATAAGAATAGATATGAAAATATGTGTTGTGCAATGACCACAAATTAACTGTAGAACAAAATAAAAATTATATTGTTGGCACGATTAAAAAGTAAAAAACACAAAAATATACAAATTTAAAAACATCTAAAAATGACAAAAGTTATACAGAAGGGATGAAAGCCAAACGTTTCGGCCGTTTGACATTTGAAAAGGCGGATACCGGGCTGAAATACGAAGATGAATATGGAAATGACGGGAGAGAGAGCAGACCTAATGGCGTGTCCCAGATATTACCCTTTAAAATCATGCCAAATCCTGAACATTATCAAAACCGAGAATAAAACGTTAGTTTCCCGTACTATGCAAATATTAAATTTCGATACATAAATAATATTATAAAATGGACTGTTTCTTAACATTCATGCCAAAAAGTCGATCAGTTCGAAGAAAATGTATGATTTTTTGTTCAAGAAACTGTCGTTGTTTCTCACCTACACTAGTTTGTATAAGGACAGTTACATGCATGCCCAGTATGCTGTGGTTAGCCCGCCGAAAATGTTCACCTACTTGGCAACCTTTTTCGTTTATGTTCTTAGACATGTAATTCAGCGTTGAAATTGATTGGAAAAGGAAATTTCGATTATCAAAGGGTATTCATTTGCATTTGGACGGACCCTTTGGTCTGAGCGCTGCGCGCTCAGACCCGCAATTATAAAGCGCAAAATTTGCACATAAAATGAAAGACAATTGAAAGCGCTTTCAAATGAGCCTATTTTGACAAGGATCCGTTGAGAAATAAAGAAGTTATCAACGTTTGAAATTCGCAAATTTTAGTTGGTAAAGACTCTTTCGAAGGTTCTGATAAAATTGTCTGTAAATGTATTTTACGTTTGGTTTTGTGTAATTTATATTGACAGCTTGCATACTTTGACCTTTTCACAGTGTGTGGAAGTTTTAAAAACAAGTAGTAGTTAAAATATTGTTAGATAAAAGAAAAGGGGGGAGGCTGATTCAATTGTTTCCCCATCAATAAGTTTTTTTTTTATTTATTCATTCTTTTATTTATTTTGTTTATTTATCTATTTGTTTGTTGACCATTTAAACTACACAATGGGTAATTCAGCCTTGAAATTGAATGGAAAAGGAAATTTCGATCATCAAAGGGTACTCATTTGCATTTGGACGGACCCTTTAGACCCGCAATTATAAAGCGCAAAATTTGCACATAAAATGAAAGACAATTGAAAGCGCTTTCAAATGAGCCTATTTTGACAAGGATCCGTTGAGAAATAAAGAAGTTATCAACGTTTGAAATTCGCAAATTTTAGTTGGTAAAGTTAAACACATTCCATTTAATTTTGAGAAATTCCATTCTCTGTCTCAAACATGAGCTTTTATGACATTTGGCTAAAATTTTAGCGTTTGGAATAATGCAAAACTGCAATGACTGTCTAAGTATGGAAAACTTCGGACGTAAGATGATGCAACGGATTGCATGAAGAGTTTCTGCTGAACATGCATTAAATTCGTCTAAAATTGTATCGACAGTCCACTTTTCAAGAATTGCTAAATGTTTAGCTCCTGCAAATTGTTAAAAAAGTTCAGATTTGAGACTAGAAGTGGAATTTCTCAAAACTAAATGGAATATGTTGTCTTTCGAAGGTTCTGATAAATGTATTTTACGTTTGGTTTTGTGCAATTTATATTGACAGCTTGCATACTTTGACCTTTTCAAAGTGTGTGGAAGTTTTAAAAACAAGTAGTAGTTAAAATATTGTTAGATAAAAGAAAAGTTGGAGGCTGATTCAATTGTTTCCCCATCAATAAGTTTTCTTTTTATTTATTCATTCTTTTATTTATTTTGTTTACAAGCAATACAGGATATGTAAATAAACAACGTTTATTGTGAATTACTGAATTTCATTGTATGTAGCTTTAGAACCATAACTCAAAAGATTATTTGTTCTTTTTATTTGGTAAACAAATTTCCAAAAATTCACAAGAACCATAAATGCTGAAGCTGCAGTGGACCTACATTGTAGCTATTAATTAAGTTTACCAATGGGGTCTTATGTTTACCTATGACTATGTTCTCCATTAGCATTCGTGTTTTTGTCTGATCCTATTGAAATGAGTGATTTTTGCAAAGGACCTTCAATACATTTAGTTAAATTTGCTTGAATAGTTTCAGATAAGATGATGAAAAGGATGGTTTTCTCATATCGGGCTCCAATGTTCAACTATGTTCTTAACTGGAGGCCACGTTTTTATGGGATCAAAATGAAATGAGCAATTTTTTTTTCTAAAATACTTTCCGTACATCATTCCTGTAATTAATCATAATGTTTGGTTGGATTTGCTTCAGTGGTTTCAGAGGAGAAGATGAAAATATGATTTTCCCATAGGGTTCAATGTAAAACTATGTTCCATGCTGGCGGTCATGTTTTTCTTGAATCGGAACAACTAGAGGCTCACATGAGCCTGTATCGCTCACCTGGTGACTGGTTTTATTCATTGTCACCAATAGACCACCCATTCATACTATAAATCAGTTCAGCAGATGTTACATTTTCATTCTTGGATGAGGTACAAACTAAAAATCACAAACTTTGGAAGGGATCACCCAAAGACAATTGTCACCAAGTTTGGTTCCAATCGGCTAAGTAGGTTCAGAGGAGAAGACATTTGCTGGCGGCCATCTTGAATGAGGTATGAACATAAAACAACGGCAGTAGAATACCGAAGGAACAAGGGAAGCGATGACTACAAAAATCGAAGTCCAAAGACATGGCAGAAACGGTAACAGATAAAAACAAAGACAAAACAAGGACGTGAGACAGCTACAATGCACGGAAATAAAAAAGATAACATTAAGAACTAAGGCACTCATAGTGTGAACTCCCATGAAAACCGGGAGTGACATCAGGTGCTCCGGAAGGGTAAGCATGTCCTGCTCCGCTAGCGGCACCCGTCACACTATCAGTGAGTCAATCCGGGGTTGAGTCAAATCCGGTTATGTCAAATCCGTGAAGACGTGAAATTTAGCTGAAAATGTCCGTTTTCATTTGGGACACAGACACGTCATATCTGTCAATGATGTCATGGTGACGGCCATAGAATTTCTGAAAATCATAAACTTTGAAGGAAAACATCTAAAGACTATTGTAACCAAGCTTGCTTCCAATTGGCACAGTGGGTTTAGAGGAGAATCTGTTGGCATATGACTGATTGGAAATTTCCGCGGGAGGACACTGAAAGAAACCCTATCAAAATCTTATAAATAATAAAGATCCTACAGTCAAATATGTGAAAACATCTTAACCGTTTTTGGCCTCTTTTCTAAAAACGGGTGGGGCCAAGATGACCAAAACTAAGCCAAACCTTTCTTTTGTGCCAAGGAACATTGTGTAAAAATTTCATAAGGATTGGTCAACTGGAACTAAAGTTATTGACCAAAAACAGAAGTGTCTACAGACAACGACGACGACAACACCATACCATTATACGACCGCAAAATTTTTGCGGTTGTAAAAAAAGTTAAGTGGATGTTGGCCTCGTTCAATACAACACTAAATCAGTCCAATAACATCAGGACAAATAATTCGGTCAATTGCATTCAGCCTATTTAATATCTATTTTGGTGCACTAGGATTGTTGAATGTAGTCATTATGTTCCCGTTGGGGTCATCTTTGATGGAAGTTTCAGAGAAGGTACTTGGATGTTTTGCAAAAGCCACCTCCTTCATTAGCTAGAAATATTACAATATGATGGTTCTTACCTTATCGCATCCCAACTCTTATCTGATTTAAAGATGTTAGGCAGATTCAAGCTGCAATGTTTAACACTCATTCAAGCAATGGATAGTGATAACAAATTAATAAAAATTAACACATAACCATTACTCAAAAAAGCGCATCTCATAACCATGATGACTTTGTCTTTCCAACTTCACATTCAATGTGTTTACCTGCAATGTGCAATATACAAGCAAAAAGTTATACATCATGTACATTGTGTAGGATCAAATTCATTTTGAATTTCATAATGTTTGGAACTTTTTGTCTATCTAACTTTTATGTATTGAAATTGTTGTCAACTGGCATGAACGCTTCAATCTGAAATTGATTTGCAGTGTCCTTTGTAGCATATAACTGCAAATGTACATGTATATAAAGTAGCATTT
>MJUU01070341.1:25800-47832 GCA_002080025.1 Modiolus philippinarum
TATAAAACAACTTCGCCGTTCCTAACACAAGAAAGCTAGAGAAACCCAATGAGAAAACGCGGCTGTTCTCACTGTGGCAGCAGTATGCCAATAATCAGTCGTCTACTTAAAGAAGTGTGGTGAAATTTACGGTCCAACAGTAGAGTGACTTAAGTGTTATAATTATTACTGGACAATAACATTTATTTACTGTCGTGAACATTATGATATTATATATAATATACCACTTATAACTTATGCTTACGCTATTTAGTGCTTTTCTTGTGCTTTGAATGAAGTTTTTGAATCACGGATATTCAGTTTGAATGGTCATAACTGAATTAAGCAATAAAAAATATAACAAACTTGATTTTTCCCTATCGATGTATACAGTGAACTCAGAATATAAACAAATAAAATTTACTCATAGTAATTTATGAACCGTTAACCACTTCTTCCAAGAGTAGTCTGTTTATTGATGGGCCGAGATGTTTTCATTAAAACAACATGTTTTCACATCAAAATTCAACATTTTGTGAAAGATCAACTGCACATGCCCCTGCAGCAACATTACTAGCATCAGAATAAATAATAACGGAAGACTTGTCGTAAATAGTTAATTTCTTACAACTAATAACATTAATATTAGATTGCCAGAACCGTAATTCTGATTTGATACTTTTCACATCATCAAAAGCTAATAGCTTATCCCAACCGTATCTTTTCACAATGGCAATATAACAATATCTTGTCATTACCAATCACAGGTGACATTCTTATTATCTTACCTATAATTTGTGCTAATGTTCTAGCCGTTATACAGGGGAATGTCTCAAAAGCACTTTCTAACGAAGACAACATATCGACCAGGAATACTGAGAGTATATTTTTCCGAATCCCAAAGAATACCTGAATTAATATAAGAAAGATAACAGGAAACATCTACAATGGCCGTAAACCACAATCACATGCCACAATCCACCAGGGAACCGCACGAGAAAAACAATAAAATGACAAAAGACAAACATGGACAACGATAGGAACTCGGGATAGCCGGACTTGGTACCGGCACTAGCAAGGGCTAGCGGTAGGGTTTAACCATTCAATAAGTTTAACAGGTTTAAAATAGATTTTCACAATTCAACAAAAAACCTGCGTCTAGCAATGACTGTTTCACAAAATTTGAACCTTTTATAGATTGTTCTTCATTAGTGTTCATTCCAAAGCCATCATCAAGGTACAAAACTATTTTTACAACATTTTCACGCCAATACTTCACCATGGGCCCCAAACATTTAGTGAAGATGTAATAGACGGGTTTTTAGGCCTAAGTCTAGGGTTCTGTTAAAATGTACCAGTTTATTAAATAGATCTGGAAAACAACAATACATTAATAAGTCAAAATAATAACAATTCTTAAAAATATCACATCAATCACTATTGATATCACATTACTATTTCATATATAAAACATATCAAAAGTTCATATTGTATACGTGGTTAATATATATGATTGAACCAGAGTACAGTACCATTTAACATGTTTAAAATATGTGTAAACAGACAATGTAGATCGGATAATTGATTCGTTACAATATGTGTATATAAAAATGTATTTCCTCTATTCGGTATAATTCGCTTTTCACACAGTGCAAATAAATGTTCTGTATTAAACTAAATTGTAACATGTACTCTTTACTATATGACTAATACTTTTTACAACATTCTAATAGTTGAAATATTGCGATAAAATTGAAAATCAAAAGTGGCAAATCAGACAATCAGAAATATCAACATGGTGAAAAACACAATATCTGCCCAAGTGAAACAAAGAAAATCACAAGAGCCGCGAAAAATGAACTAACCAATGAAATTGTCCAAACACAATCGTGACCAAATGAATATTCAAGAGATAAGCTTCAAGTATAATACGTCATAGGGATTTAACCTTTGACAGAAATTACGTTTCAAAATTAAGTAAAAACCGTTTTCAATTGGAATATTAATAAAGTATTTTATTATAAATAGAACAAAATATAAATTACAAGTTTAAGATAAATATAAAAAATAAACACTCTGCTACATTCTCCCCTCTGTGCGAAAATGACTTCCACGTCATCCAAACCATATTTCCCCCCTCTCTGAAAAAAATGACGTCCCGGCAATCTTCTAAACACTAGTTGGTACTAATAAGTATCTCCAAGATGGTTCGAGACATTTCCATTTCCAAGCCCTTGAATGCTCCTTTCCTTGCTTCTGACCTCAACCAGTTGATTCTTAAAAGCCAGTCAGGTTGTTGAACGGTGGGTTGTTTTGTGACAACACTGTCCTGAAGATATGTCGGAGGTTTCCTGTTCCTCTGTGGTCTTACAGCAACTGGTGGGTCATGTGGTGGCGTTGGTAACAAACGTCGTCTTCTTGTGGTGCTGCTGTTCCAGGAGCTGTGGTGGGATCATCTGCATCTTCATGTGATGAGTCTGTCAGTGCACCCCCATTTAGATCTGAAGCGTTGTCTTCAGCAACATCCTGGGCTGTCAACTGCACAGGTTCCACATTGCAAACAGGGGTTGGTTCTGCAGCGAATCTGTCTTCTGCAGGAAGAGCGTCCTCTTAAAAACCAGTTCGCTGATTATCAAACAATCTCTGGGCTCCAGCATGGTCGTCACCACGGAAACCAAGAGAATCTCCTTCCTGTCCATCTGCAGCTGGTTCATCGCTGTGTGTGTGGTGTACTGCATGACAGGTTCATAAACCACAAATCCAAACTCCTGCTCCGACTCCTCATCCGATTCCTCCTCAGTGGTCCTGTTCACACTGCCCTGGTCGGATTTCGTCGGTTCTTTAGGCTTGGTCATCATTTTCTTCTGCCTGGGTGCAGGACGTTTATCCTCAATATCAGATGGCTTATTGGCAAGAGGTAGTTTCTGTGTTAGGTCCTCTTTCTCCCCTCGTCGTTTTCCTTCTTGACCTCGTACCTCGGTATACCACAGTTAGGCTGGCTAACAATCCTGTACGGGTCATCCTCCCACCGGTCTGCTTATTTATGTTTGCCATCGTAGGCAAGTGTCTTCACAAGGACTTTGTCTCCGGGCTTCAGTATGGCTCCTTTAATTTTCTGGTCGTAGCCTGACTTCTGACGTTTCTGGGCGTCGCTGATGTTTCTAGTTGCCACGTCGTAGGCTCTGCGAAGACGATCTTCCATGTCCTTGACATACGTTGTCTTTGGTACCTTTTCACCGTCTTCACCCAAACCAAAGGCGATGTCAATTGGTAGCTTTTGTTCCCTTCCAAACATGAGGAAGTACGGTGAGTATCCTGTTGACGTCTGACGGGTACAGTTGTATGCGTGGACTAGGGTGGCAACATGCCACTTCCAATCCTGCTTCTTGGTGTTCTCCAAAATGCAAAGCATACTCAGTAATGTCCGGTTAAATCTTTCTGTAAGGCCATTACCCATAGGATGGTATGGTGTTGTCCTTGACTTGGTGACACCATTGATGTTACAAAGCTCTTTTATAATCTTGGATCCAAAGTTGGCACCTTGGTCCGAGTGGATCCTTTCTGGCAGGCCATAATGGACGACGAAGTTGTTAAAGAATGCGTCGGCCGTCGTCTTCGCTGTCTGGTTCCGGGTTGGTATGGCGAGAGCGTAGCGGGTGAAGTGGTCTGTAATAACCAACAGGTTTTCATATCCTCCTTTGGATCGTTCTAGTGAGAGGTAGTCCATAAACACTAGCTCAAGGGGCTGAGTAGTCTGGATGTTGATGAGAGGTACCCTGTCACTCGCTGGCTGTTTACGACGGATACATCTGTCACAGGTAGAGATCCATTCGTCGACATCACGGTTCATACCAAACCAGGCAAAATGATCTCTGATCAGCGATAGAGTTTTGTCCCTGCCTTGTTATTCCATGTCGTTGTGTAGGGCTGTGAGCACTTTACCAATATAACCCTCAGGAAGTACAAGCTGTTTGACCTGTTGACCATTGTCGTTGATAATACGGTAGATGATCGATGATCTTCAGCTTGTCGTAGTTGTTCAAGAACCAACTGTTCCATGGTGTACGTTCAAGCTGATCTTTGTGTGGTTTACGGTGTTGTTCGACCCAATATATCCAATCACCGATGTTATCATCTCTCTTCTGTTCTGACTTGATGTCCACCAGATGTTGCGATGGTAACTGAGGATCATCATTGGAAGCTGTTGTCTTGGCGAATGGCTGTGCATGCTGTAGGTTGCAAATGGCATTCACAGAATCTGTGCTGATGTTGTTGGTACGTCCAAGCAGTTCTGGCAGTATGGAGAGCGCATCTGCGTCAGCATTGTTGGAACCAGGCCTGTAGACAATGTTGAAATTGTTGGACAACGCAATCCATCGATGACCTGTGGCATCCAGTTTAGCGGTCGTCAGAACATAGGTCAACGGGTTGTTGTCTGTAACCACGATGAAGGTGTTGCCGTAGAGGTAATCATAGAACTTCTCAGTCACTGACCATTTAAGAGCTAGAAATTCCAACTTTTGGACTGGATAATTCTTTTCGGTCTTGCTGAGGCCTCTGCTGGCATAGGCGATGACACTCCTCTTTCCTTCTTGGTTTTGGTACAAAACCGCTCCTAGGCCAAGCATGGATGCATCAGTATGCAACTCAAATGGCTCCTTGTCACGTGGGTAACCAAGTATAGGTGGTTCGGACAGTTGCTTCTTCAGCTGTTTAAAAGCATCTTCCTGTTGTTTATTCCACACCCATGATGTAACTGTTGGTGTCTTCTGTAATCGTTTGCTGGACTTCTTTGGAGCAAGCAGCAAGTCTGTATACATATAAGCGGCCGTGCTATCTTTGAAAAGTCTTTAACAAACTTCCGGTAATATCCAGCACAGCCAAGGAACTTCCGGACTTCTTCTGGAGTAGTAGGTCTGGGCCAGTTCAAAACTTTGTCGATCTTTGCTGGGTCTGGTAAAATTCCATCCTTCGAGACAATGTGGCCGATGTACTTCACCTTGTCTTTGAAGAGGGCACATTTCTTTGGAGACAACTTCAGGTTGTGCTCTCTTAATCTCTGGAGTACCATCTGCAGTCGTTCCAGGTGTTCTTCATGAGTGTCCGAGAAGATTATCAGGTCGTCCAGGTAGATGAAGCATATGTTCAGGTACAGGTCTTCAAGTATCTGCTCCATCACACGCTGGTAGGTCGCTGGACTGTTCACTAGGCCGAATGGTAGTCGATTGAACTCATAAAAGCCCAACGGTCCAACTGTAAAGGCTGTCCTGGCTTTGTGCGTCTCCTCAAGCTCGACCTGGTGATAACCATTCTTCATATCGCAGACGGTATAGTAGTTGTTTCCACCTAAAGCTTCAAGGATCTCTTCACTACTCGGTAGGGCATAGGAGTCCTTGATGGTCCTAGTGTTGAGTTGCCTATAGTCCACACACATCCGCAGTTTACCGTCTTTCTTTTGGCACAACACAACGTTGGATGAGTGCGAGCGACGGATGATTCCAGCTGCAAGAAGTTGCTGTAGATGGTCGCGATCTTCATCAAACATGGCAGGAGGAATTCGTCTGTGTCGTTGTTTGAATGGCACTTCATCCATAAGTCCAATCCTGTGTCTGACTGCATCTGTGTGGCCAATGTCAGTGTCAGAAGAACTAAAGACACCTCTGAACTGTCCTTGCTCTAGCTGTTCATCTGTTAGAGTAGATGGTAGGTTGACTTCCTTGAGTACATCGTCTGTAGTGTCCTTAGGTAGCTCCATGTCAGCAACGGAAACTGGTTGCAGTTCGCAAAAGATGGCTTTTGGCGATACTGTAATGGTTCTAGTAGTGACGTTGCTGATGTGAACTGGAATGATGGAGTTGCCTTTGTACTGGTATGAAATCAGTGATGGGGCAATGCCAAGATCAGTTGGTATTGCAGCTCTGTCAGTGTGCTGAAGTATACTGCAAACTGGATGATAAGGCAATTCGTGGTCCAAGTATCCCTGAAGGACAACATCTCAGTTCGGAGCTATCCGTATGGTCTTGCCTTCTGCATATTTCACTATCGCCAGTCTGTTTGACCTCTTCTATAGTTCCTTCGCCCTGAGCATCAAGCATCTGAACGACATGTACCATGGAGTGAATAGGTCTGCATTCTGAAGGAATCTGGATCCAAAGCGTTGCTTTACATCATCCATGGCAGACTTCAAAATATTGGTACCAATCAACAGAGGAGCGCTCCTGTTGTAAGTGCTGTCAGGTACAACAAGTAAAGGGCAAGGTGTATCTGGAGTTGACGTTCCTGGTAGTTCCAAGTCAACAGTTATGTAGCCTAAGTATGGCATGGCCTGGCCATCAGCACACTCGATGTTGTGACATGCGCAGATGTTTCTTTATTGTGATGTCATGTCCGGAAGTCCTGGTAGTTCCAAGTCAGCAGTTATGTAGCCTAAGTATGACATGTCCTGGCCATCAGCACACTCGAATGTGATCCAGTGTCTTGATCGGCTGGTCAGGTAAGTACTGTCGGCGGAATGACTCGCTGACTGTGCTAACCGTCGACCCAGTATCCAAAAGTGCTGACACTACAGTGCCGTTGATCTTAACTGTGACTTCATTCGGACTGCCAGTAATCCAGTAATATCTCCAGTTGAATGTTGTTGCTGATTGGCGTAAGTCCTGTCAAATGTAATAGACGGGTTTTTAGGCCTCATCAATAAGTCTAGGGTTCTGTTAAATTGTACCAGTTTATTAAATAGATCACTTGTGGAGTGAAATATAGTATTGACAGTGTTTTAAACAAATCTTTTATTTTTGATCTTTGTAATTTACTAGATAGTAAATTGTGGTGGTATATACTTAATACACTGTTGTGTTTAATATAGAACTGGTCTTAGTAACCAAAGAGGTATAATTTGATAATAAACAAAGTAAAAATGGTAAGGTAGGCCACAATTAAAAGGTAAAATTAAACAATATACAAACTAAAAAACAGCTAAAATACCCAAAACGGATTAAACCCGTTTTGGATATTTTAGCTGTTTTTTAGTTTGTATATTTTTGTTTAATTTTAACCCATTTTGGCTATTTTAGCTGTTTTTTAGTTTGTTTATTTTTGTTTAATTTTACCTTTTAATTGTGGCCTACCTTACCATTTTTACTTCGTTTATTACATTAATTTATGGCCATTGCACAACATATATTTTTATATAATTTGATAATACATGTAGATGACCATGTTATTACTTTGTACCTAGATATAACAGCATGTTTGTAGTTTTTGGTATACGAGTGTTTTTGTCTTTCACTCTTTATACTAATACTTAATACTTGCTTACCTGACTTGAGTGACTTATTCGACAGTATATTGATCTCTAGTTATATCTTGAGTGTTTGAGATTTGGAGATTTGATTTAGTAGTTTGTGTAAAGGAGCCATAGTAGTTGTATTTGTACGAGTTATCACTCTTGACTAGGAATTATTGTCTTTTGAGTTGATCATCGTAAGTTGACATTAGTTTAACATATATTTTGATCATTGGTACTTGCTGATCGTATTGTAGATCTTAGTTTGGTTGGAACTTACTTATTTAGTATTTCAGATTGTGGTTTGTTTGTAGTTCCTAGTGACTTTTGATTGAAGAGTTGAACTCTTTGGTGTGTTATTTCAACTAACAGGTACACTTGACTTTAGCTTTATGTAATAAAGCTTTGTGTTTGATTTACACTTTAGTATTTTATATATAGTTGTATAGTATTGTGTATATATATATTTATTTCTTGTTTACCTGATTGATATTGATTCTGTGATTACTTCTTGTACTTGATTTGTGCATGTTTGATTTATATTTAGACATTGTTTGAGCATGATTTCTTTTCATTTTCAGATTGTCATCTGACCCTTTTTCTAGTACTTAGATTTGTGTTGCTTATATTTAGTTGATATTTAGTTTAGTTCATTTATTTTGAATAAAATAAAAGTTTAGAAACCATAGTGACTTACTGGATTACTAAATTGAATTCTTTATTGTAGAAGGACGTTCTAGATTCCTGAAGTTTTTGTTGCCTTTCAGATATCTATTTCATTTGTTTTTCAGATAATTTGTTTCTCTTGTGGCTTTATTTCTTTTGTAGATTGCCATCAACGACACTTCAAAAAGGTTTGTAATTTTTATTTCTTAGCATGCTTTCAGTAATTGTAGATTCCAGGACTTACCTTTGATCCCATTCTACACATACTTACCGTACATCTAGAATGGAGGACCTCAAGCAAGAGATATTAAGACTCAACCAGTTCCTTGATGAGTACGGACAGTCCATTCCGTACAATAGCCAACCCAGGAGGAAACTTCGTAGACCTCACCACAGGAAGCGTAGACAGCGACCATACTGGGATGACGATATCACCTGCCAACCAGTAAATCCTGATTACTCACCTGATCCATCAACTGCTCCGACTCCTCCTCGTCCATGCTTCAAGGAACCGACCATATGCTTCCGTTGTGGAAATGAAGGACACATAGCCATTGGTTGTCGAGTTAGACTGGACCATTCACAACAGGCCTACGTATTCCAGCAGATGAATGCTGAAGACAGGACTTACGCCAACCAGCAACAACATTCAACTGGAGATACTACTGGATTACTTGGCAGTCCAAATGAAGTCACAGTTACGATCAACGGCATTGTAGTGTCAGCACATTTGGATACTGGGTCGACGGTTAGCACAGTCAGCGAGTCATTCCACCGACAGTACTTACCTGACCAGCCGATCAAGACACTGGGTCACATTCTCAACATCGAGTGTGCTGATGGCCAGGACATGCCATACTTAGGCTACATAACTGCTGACTTGGAACTACCAGGACTTCCGGACATGACATTACAGAAAAAAAGAAACATCTGCGCATGTCACAACAACCATCTGCGCATCACAACAAGAAACACATAATGATGACGTACTCCACATATATACTGGTAACTGTGCCATCAATCAATAATACTACCGTGTGGGCGCCAAATGAAATAGATGGGTTTTTATGCCTCATCAATAAGTCTAGGGTTCTGTTAAAATGTACCAGTTTATTAAATAGATGTGGAAAACAAAAATATATTTATAAGTTAAAATAATAACAATTCTTATAAATGAATTACATTAAAAATATCACATCAATCACTATTAATATCACATTACAATTTCATATGTAAAACATATCAAAAGTTCATATTGTATACGTGGTTAATATATATGATTGAACCAGAGTACAGTACCATTTAACATGTTTAAAATATATGTAAATAAACAATGTGGAAAGTATAAACGAAAACGTACTTTCAAGGGAGATAATTAGAATTTCTAAGTAACATAGTTGGACTTTTTTCTAGTTTGATTTTTACTGTGAGTCTTTTTGTGTATTTATTTTTTAGCCATTCACCACACATAGGGTGAGGGTTTGGATCCAAGAAAACGAGTTTAACCCCACCGCAATTTTTGCGCCTGTCCCAAGTCAGGAATATGTTGGTGATTGACTTTTCCGTGTCTTCTTATAAAATTTTAGTTTCTTGAGATTTGGGTTATTGGATGTGGAATGTTTCCATTGATTTATCCATTTTTTTTACCCTTTTGGGGCCATTTAGGGCTTGCTATATGGTGTGAGGTTCCTCACTGTGTTAAAGACCGTACGGTGACCCCTAGATGCTTTGTTTTGGGTCGTTTTAACCTGGATATGGGATGTTGTCTCCTTGACATTTACCCCATTTCCTTTCTTTTTCATATTTGTATAAAATATCATATAAACCTACCACTTGTGGAGTGAAATATACACTGGTAACAGGATAAGTATGGCACAACAAGTCTTTTCTACATCTTTGAATCAAAATGTATAATACTAAACTCAAACAGATAGTTCAGTATTTTACAAATATCTATATACAATAAAATATAATAATTGATTTGTACGATGTAAATCTAGAAACTGCATATTTACTTATGTCTATATTATAATTTACATGAAAATATCCCTGTTACATTCTAAATATTTTATTACGGTCAAAGAGTTACAATCTAGACAAAACTACAATATTATCTGAAGTCAATTAAAGGCCATAACTGTATTATTATACTAAACTGAAAACTGAAAAAAGGTGTTTGATCATATCAATATCTAAATTATTTGAAAAATGTCTAAAAAACCAAAACGAATGATTTTAATACGGGATCAAGCGCTAGTATTGGCTTTCATCACAGGGACATGCTCCCTTCCTGGCGGAAAACAGATTAATTAACTATTAAAAATCTGCAGTTGATATTTTTCTAGACCGTGAGCAAGTTCCTGTGCTGGATACTATCGTTATGGAAATCGTTTTCCTCAATACTGTAACTATCGAACTCCGGGGCTTTTATCTGTAGAAAGAGCATACTGGTGTACGAATGATTAGGATTTATGATGTTTTTTTTTCATCTGGAATCGCTGCAATTTCTCTGTCAGTGCTGCAGCCGAACCGATTGACATCCATGTTTATTTACGTTTACACTGACGTCATTGACGACAAGGGAAATAACTAGTTATTTGTTCGACGTGCTAAAGCGCGCCTTATTCAAATTAGTTATTCTGCCTACGTGCACTTTCCCGAACAGTTATTTTGCCTACGCGCACTTTCCCGAACAGTTATTTGTCTTACATGCTATATTACATGTAGAAATATCAATATTATTTTTACAATAGTTTCTATAGTAAAGTATAATAATATAATTTACATGAAAATATCCCTGTTACATTCTAAATATTTTATTACGGTAAAAGAGTTACAATCTAGACAAAACTACGACTTATTTTGTCTTCATAATTACTTTTCTAAAACCCATGAAATAATGGACGATAACTCTGTGTCTAGTTCAGACAGAAACGTATAAAAATATCGTCTGCTCGTACATTGAAAACATACAGGTAAAAATAGACGATTTGGCTATTATTTAATCCATAAAATCCGCTCATAGATCATTTATACTAGTGTTAAAAAGACGTGCCTAAGTGCGATCGAAATGCAAGACGTTCGAGAATGTAGATTTCCTATAACCAATAATTTTCGTGTTAATTCGAGAAAAATATTACAAATAACAAAATACCGAGGTTACTGTGAATTTAGGTTCTGCATATGTGCATTTCGACAACTTATGTCTCATCAGTGCATATTAAATCAAAACACTTGGAAATCCATGAACCGAAATATGTGTAAACGCTGATAGAGAACAAATTACCAACAGGATCTAAATAGGAAAGCCAAAATCAGCTAAGGACAGAGCTATGCAAGAGGGAGATACTCCTTAGGATTGAACAAATTTTTCTTAAATTTAGATATTGCAAATGTTCAAATATAATCGGTTTTCGGGCCAGCATCGCAGTACTGGCTACTGGGTTGGTGAATACCCTCGGGGACTAACAGTCCACCAGCAGTGGCATCGGCCCAGTGGTAACAAATAACAAAATACCGAGGTTACTGTGAATTTAGAATCTGCATATGCGCATTTCGACAACTTATGTCTCATCAGTGCAGATTAAATCAAAACACTTGGAAATCCATGAACCGAAATATGTGTAAACGCTGATAGACAACAAATTACTAACAGGATCTAAATAGGCAAGCCAAAATCAGCCAAGGACAGAGATATGCAAGAGGGTGATACTCCTGAAGTATGAACAAAATTTTCTTAAATTTAGATATTCCAAATGTTCAAATATAATCGGTTTTCGGGTCAGCACCGAAGTACTGGCTACTGGGTTGGTGAATACCCTCGGGGACTAACAGTCCACCAGCAGTGGCATCGGCCCAGTGGTAACAAATAACAAAATACCGAGGTTACTGTGAATTTAGGTTCTGCATATGCGCATTTCGACAACTTATGTCTCATCAGTGCAGATTAAATCAAAACACTTGGAAATCCATGAACCGAAATATTTGTAAACGCTGATAGAGAACAAATTACCAACAGGATCTTAATAGGAAAGCCAAAATCAGCTAAGGACAGAGCTATGTAAGAGGGAGATACTCCTTAGGTTTTAACAAAATTTTCTTAAATTCAGATATTGCAAAT
This sequence comes from Modiolus philippinarum, assembly GCA_002080025.1. NCBI lineage: Eukaryota > Metazoa > Mollusca > Bivalvia > Mytilida > Modiolidae > Modiolus > Modiolus philippinarum. The sequence goes on from MJUU01070341.1 coordinate 37,848, forward strand.
GTTCAAATATAATCGGTTTTCGGGCCAGCACCGAAGTACTGGCTACTGGGTTGGTGAATACCCTCGGGGACTAACAGTCCACCAGCAGTGGCATCGGCCCAGTGGTAACAAATAACAAAATACCGAGGTTACTGTGAATTCAGGTTCTGCATATGCGCATTTCGACAACTTATGTTTCATCAGTGCAGATTAAATCAAAACACTTGGAAATCCATGAACCGAAATATGTGTAAACCCTGATAGAGAACAAATTACCAACAGGATCTAAATAGGAAAGCCAAAATCAGCTAAGGACAGAGCTATGCAAGAGGGAGATACTCCTTAGGTTTGAACAAAATTTTCTTAAATTTAGATATTTCAAATGTTCAAATATAATCGGTTTTCGGGCCAGCACCGAAGTACTGGCTACTGGGTTGGTGAATACCCTCGGGGACTAAAAGTCCACCAGCAGTGGCATCGGCCCAGTGGTAACAAATAACAAAGTACCGAGGTTACTGTGAATTTAGGTTCTGCATATGCGCATTTCGACAACTTATGTCTCATCAGTGCAGATTAAATCAAAACACTTGGAAATCCATGAACCGAAATATGTGTAAACGCTGATAGAGAACAAATTACCAACAGGATCTAAATAGGAAAGCCAAAATCAGCTAAGGACAGAGCTATGCAAGAATGGATACTCCTTAGGTTTGAACAAAATTTTCTTAAATTTAGATATTGCAAATGTTCAAATATAATCGGTTTTCGGGCCAGCACCGAAGTACTGGCTACTTGGTTGGTGAATACCCTCGGGGACTAACAGTCCACCAGCAGTGTCATCGGCCCAGTGGTAACAAATAACAAAATACCAAGGTTACTGTGAATTTAGGTTCTGAAGAGATTGTTAATAGAGTAAAGAAACTTACATTAAATGTCATAATGTCGATGTCCATAGTGAAAATTAAAAGTGGCAAATCAGACAATCAGAAATATCAACATGGTGAAAAACACAACTTCACAGTTCGAAATCTTTAGTATATCTGCCCAGGTCAAACAAAGAAAATCACAAGAGCCGCCAAAAATTAACTAACCAAGGAGACTGTCCAAAACACAAACGTGACAAAATGAAAATTCAAGAGATAAGCTTCAAGTAAAATACGTCATAAGGATTTAACCTTTGACAGAAATTACGTTTCAAAATTAAGTAAAAACCGTTTTCAATTGAAATATTAATAAAGTATTTTATTATAAATAGAACAAAATATAAATTACAAGTTTAAGATAAATATACAAAATAAACACTCTGCTACAAAGATATAAGGGCCAGTAGAAATACCAAAGACTAAAACCGTAAAACAGCAATATTTATTTTTCCACATAAAAACCTAAATATGTGTGCTGCTGAGGACAAATATCCAGGTGAAAATAACCAGACTTGAGATCAAATTTAAACATAAAAGTATCTCGTTCGAAATACTCCATGGCAATTTTCCTATCCTCAAATTTAACCCTTTCTTTTTTGATAAACAAGTTCAGTATACTTAGATCAAGGATCAATCTTTTCTTGCCCGACTCTCAGCGGATTTACAATGTTTTGCTGAAAGGGAACTTCAATTGCACAACCAGAAGAGATAAGCTTATTTACAGCTTGATCAACAAAATCAGAATTTTTCAAGGCGGACTTGAACATCTTGACTGGATTTTCAATAAAAGGAATGACATAACCCTTTTTCAATGTATCTTAAACAAATTTGTTAGCTCCTATTTTTTCCCAGAATTTTACATGCTTAGTTAATCGCCCTTTTACGCCATGGCAAACACTTGCCATGTTTAAATTTTTTATTTCAAAATAATGTATTTGCTGTAAAAATACTTCTATATCAGAATTTAAATCATTGCCCCAATCACACCAAGATATACAATGAAAATACTTATCATTATCAATCTTGACTGTTTCACTGCTTCTGACTGGTAGTGGCGTTGCTTTGTTGTGACATCTTGAGTAGTGGGCAATCTCGTCGCCAGTGCCTTGTCTGTCTGCATGCATGACAGAGATCCCACGGGTACGGCTCACGCCGTCCGTTGCCGATACGAAAGGGCGGCACAGTCTGGCGTTTATAAATACCAGAGTAATAAGGATTATGAGCGGTTTCCACTGCAGCTGGTTTAGCTGAAGCCTTGTAGGGATGTGACCTGTAACGTGACCTATCCTTGATTATTCTGACGGCCCTAGCGTCTGCTTGACGATTTTTCTTCTCGTCTTCTGAATCTGAAGCGATGACATTATATTCATATTCACGTACTGTGGTCCAACCTCCAGCAGATGTGTCGGCAATACGAATTAATTTATTGCGGCTCTTCACCTTTTCTATCAGAGTTGAAATGAGCTGAATTACTTGAGATTCAGAGTGCGGAACAAATTTCAAGAGTTTCTTAAGCTCAACGATTATTTCTAAATTAAATTTGTGCTGAATTTTGTTACCTTCGTGCTTAAATTGTAGCGACACGTCCTCCTTCAGCTTTTTGGTGAATGAATCTTGTTCCTGTACTAATTCGGACTGCAAATCGCCCAGCTTGTGGGCTAGATAAACCTTGAATAACTCAAAGGTATCAGCCAAATCACGATTTTCCCTTCTTCTTGGAGGGTTAGGCAAGATATCTTCTCCGTGCTGATTATCGGTTCTACCACCGGGACTACCAGGTTCGGACATAATTTCTAAACGTCTTTGCTGTACAGACTGCGAACCTCGAATGACTTAAAATCTTGGAACACATTTACCACGTAAACTATTTTCTTTCCCGCTCTATCACGAGCTAGACATGAGTAAACTTTTACCTTATTATACCAACATCGTATCATATTTAAAGACCAATGTTCACACACCTTTCAAACATAAACATACATATATACAAACATATACAAGTGCTTGACGAAAACAATAGCACGTGTGTAGATCCTACTATTAACATATAACGGTAACTTTTATAAAAAACATTTCTTTCATTAAACACTACTAAAGGCAAGAGTAAATAATCAAATTTTAAAATCATGTTCAACACCGCAGGTGTCTTATAAGAGGTAGGAGATACTTACTATACCGGCGCACCTGATGTCAGCAATGTTTTATTTGGTCCGTGTCGTTCAGGTTTGTATGTGTCAGTGTGTGTCTTCATTTTTTCTTTTTTGTGCCGTACCCATGTTATGTTTTTATCTCTTTGATTTTCCGATGTTTGCCATTTTTCTTACGTTATTCGGTTGAGACAATGGCAGTAGAATATCGAAGGAACAAGGGAAGCGATGACTACAAAAATCTTAGTCATAAGACATGGCTTAAACGGCAACAGAGAAAAACAAAGACAAAACAAGGACGTGAGATAGCTACAATGCAGGGAAAAAAAGATAACATTAAGAACTAAGGCTCTCATAGTGTGAACTCCCATGAAAACTGGGAGTGAAATCAGGTGCTCCGGAAGGGTAAGCATGTTCTGCTCCTCTAGCTGCACCCGTCACACTATTAGTGAGTCAATCCAGGGTTGAGTCAAATCTGGTCATGGGTTATGTCAAATCCGTGAAGACGTGAAATCTAGCTGAAAATGCCCGTTTTCATTTTGGACACAGACACGTCATATCTTTCAGCATCTTCGCAAGCCAAGGGTTACGATCGGGATCGGATCGTAACCCTTGGCTTGCGAAGATGGACTGTCAGTAATGTAATGGTGACGGCCATAGAATTTCTTATGGGATGAAAGTAACAAAGGCTGAACAAATCCCTGACCTAGTGTTCAGTGTTTTTGCTCTATTAAAAAAATCACTATATAAACTACATGCTCGACAGTAACGAATCAACTGTGAAATGTACACTGCATAGACTGGAGAGGTAGGTATATTGCTGCTCAGAAAGGGAAAGTTCACAATTGGAAAGTAAAGAATTAAGAAGTTGAGACTGTTGTGCAACATTTGTATATTTCAAAAAGACAGTATACGAAAATGAAGGAAAATATCCCAAGCAAAAGTACACTCGCCATCCTGTCAAGTCTCATGACGACTTCCTACCATTTGATATCCCATTAGAATTTTTTGGGATTAAAGTTACACTTCCCGCAATTGAATAATATGAATCGATAAGTACTTAAACGTAATAATTTTATTATCTTGTAATTATAATATCTAAAAGGTAAGCCAATTCATTAAAGGGTATTCAGATTTTTTGTCTGTTGTTTAATTTTGAAGCATTTAATTTGATTGAACCATTAACTAAGGCAGAATGAAAGGTTGCAAAGAATAGCCCATATAGAAATAAAGATATAAAATGCACAATGTCTGGAAGAATTTGTCAAACAACATACATTTACTCCTCTTCAAAACTCCATTTATAAACACAATGCCTTTTCAGCAAGTGAATTTTTAATTTTCTGACATTTCATATTTCTGCATTGAACTTGTTACATATTGTTACTGCAGACATGATGTACCAAAAAGAAAAATAAGTTAGATGAGGTTGTCTGAAAAACCAACTATACCCGCACTTTGCAAATGAAACCCTTATCTTTCAGAATCTATAATTGAAAATGACCTTTCACACACAACACATGCATATTCACAAGGTATATAGTTGCTAGGTAGATTTAAAAAAAATATATTAGATGGTCTTTAAGAGTTTCAGGAAGATAACAAAATTTGGAATCAAAGATTACTTAAAAGGACTACTTTCACTCAAATATGTTCAGAAAGCATTGTCCCTGGTGAAATTTTTAATTCAAATTTAAGCGATTCGATTATAGAAAATGACTACTTACACTCAACAAATTCAAGAATTGAGGTTGCTGTGTAGAAAAAATTATTAAATCAGTCTTGATTATCTATTTCAGTACGATGCAAAAACATCAAGTCATAATCCCCTTTCCATTATTTAATATAGTCAATATGTCAAGTCAATTCATACTTCAATTGACAAACTCCTAGATGTAACAAAAATGGATTGTCTAAAAATATAAGAATAATAATAAACAAATTTTTAACACAATGAAGAGTTCGTTCAAGTAATAAATATTAAGTTTGTCCACATAACTGTTCAGCTGATTCTTATGCGATCTATAATTTTAGACAAAGCATTTGGCTTCGATTTTTTAGATGGTGTTTAGCTCGTGATAATTTGATAAATTGGATATTATAAGCCAGAAAATGAAGACAATAGTTATACCTTTCAAATAAACAAGAGCAAATGATATCGTATTTTAAACAAAAATGTTCTCGCATATCTGCCATTACTCGGGTTGATACTCTATTATTATATGTAAATAACGAGAATTAGCACAAGGCTCATTAAACAATGGAAAAAAAGGTACACGTAATATTGTTTGTGAACATTATATGAATTTCATTTTGTGAATTAATAATAATTTGCCTAATTTCTTTTAACGTCTCAGGCCTCAGTAATATTCTTGTATGTTTAAAAAGTTGCAGATCAGCAACACAGGAGTAGAAATTCAGGAGAAACTTACGCCAAGCCATCAGAGGGATTAAATATTTGGTACAGGTATGGGAACCAAGATGGCCCCATCTTATGCCAACATTTTTATGGGTAGTATTGAAAAAAAGCTGCTGTTAACCACACCTAAAAAAACCACTGTCTTGGTTCCGATTTATTGATGATGTTGATATGAAATGGACACATACCGAGAAAGAACTAGACGATTTTTTTATTCATGCCAATTCTATTCACCCCTCTTTCAAATTTACCCATGAAGTGTCAAAATCAAAAATATCCTTTCTTGATACTACCACCACAATTAAAGGGGGATTAATTTCAACGGATATATATTCAAAACCGACAGACAAACATCAGTATCTGTCACCATCAAGTTGCCACCCCAAACACTGTTTTAATAGCATACCATAAAGCCAAGCCATCAGAGTAAAACGCATTTGCTCATCTGATAACACCACTAAAAAGACTTTGGGACTTAAGACACCATCTAAAATCAAGAGGGTACTCTGACAAAGTCATTCAAAAAGGGCTCATAAGAGCATGTCAGGTCACTAGAGACGAGCTACTTCAATACAAAGATAAGAAGGTAAATAAAAGAATTCCCTTGGTTCTCACGTATCATCCTTCGCTGGCAAACGTTTCGAGCTTGGTCCGACATCACTGGAAGGAAATTGAAAAATGCAAAAAACTATCGAAACTGTTCCCTGAACCTCCTATTATTGCTTTTAGACGACCAAAAAGCATTAAAGATACTTTGGTCCGATCGAACCTTCCGCAAAACTCGTCACCACTTGGCCAATGCAAACCTTGTGATGATAGAAGGTGCAAGTGTTGTCAGCAAATGCAACAAACACAAACATTCAGTAGCAAAAAAAACAGGTAAGGTATACTAGGTGTTCTGCAATGTAAATTGTAAGACACCTAATGTCGTATACCTCATTGACTGCCAGGTCTGTGGTCTACTGTGTGTGGGTGAAAGTGTCCAACCGTTCAACAAAAGAATGAATGGACACCGCAGTGACCTTACCAAAGAAAACCATTTCTGCCTGTCAGTCAACATTTCAAATTAGCTGGGCATTCTTTGGAAGAATTTGCAAGATCAAAAGTCACCATCATTGATCATGTGCGGGGTTGGAGCGATAAACAGAGAAAGCTTCTGGATCAGAGAGTTATGTGCATTATACCCGGATGGCATTAACAAGTAATCGTAGTAATTTGTTTTTCAATCCTTTCGTTTAAGTATTCATTTTCACAGCATTTGTTTATATATTTATTAAAGAAGTGGTGTTTGTACATAAAATGTTTAGTGGGGCTAATTTCCCGCCCCTACCCATTTTCTTAATTTATCATTCAATTATGTTTTGTCGCAAGTCTGATACAAAAATATCTTGTGTATAAATTGTAATATTGTGTCCAGGTAAAAAAAAATCTTTGACGTTCGATGTATGTAAATGATTTTTTACTATCAATTAACTGGTCGTGAGAGACGCTGAGAAAGCTAGTAGGTCTAGCGAAAATTTCGTCATTTGGTCAATTTAGGTTTTTTATTGCCTAAATTTTTCTATAATAATTTTGATTTGATGTTGTTGTGTATCACTTTAGACATGCAAAAACATCAAAATGTTTTATGTAAAATAGTTAACACTTTTTTAAGGATTCCCTTGGATTCAAATGTGTTGCCCTGGCTGAATGAATTCGGTGTTCCTACTGGACCATTACGACCGACATACAAATTGCGTTAATTTTATATTATCAAGTCACCACTATAAATCATGATTTAAAATAATTTGCTTTATATAATTAAAAAAAAATATTACCATAAATTGCAAGGCCATGGTAAAAAATGAAATAAATATATGGCTAATATTAAATTTGTTCTTCCGGGTATAATTTAAGTACTCGTAAGTTTGAAAATTTAACTAGAATTATACAAAGTACCTAAACAGAAATCCTTTTCCCTCTGTTGTGTTATATACAATTATAGCCTATTAAGAAGGTCAATGCAGAAAATTATTGACATGAGAAAGGTATATTGACCGAGGACGTAGTCCGAGTGCGATTATACCTTTCTCATGTCAATAAATTTCTCCATTGACCGAATTTAATAAGCTGTAATTGTATATAACACAACAGAGGGAAAAGGATTTCTGTTTAGGTACTTTGTATAATTCTAGTTAAATTTTCAAACTTACGAGTACTTAAATTATACCCGGAAGAACAAATTTAATAGTAGCCATATATTTATTTTATTATTTTCCAAATTTTTAAGATTTTTATTGGGACATACATTATTAAATCCAAATGATATATGATGTTTGTTATTTGTTGTTGGTTATTATTTGCATCTGTACAGACAAATTAATCATAATCAAGAATTTTTTAGCTTAATTAAACAAAACTGTAAAGATCTATACTTAGTGTGAAGTCAATACGTAAAGTCAATTCATAAAGTCGTGTTTTATCCCTTTTTATGTAATTACTTATCTTTTTTTAGCAGAGGTCAATACGTAAAGTCAAGTTTTCAATTTATTGACAACTCTGAGAAATATACTAAATTATGTGACCACAATTCAACAAATCACAGGAGTTTAAAAATATAAGAAAATAATAATTTATATTATACATTTTTTATACATCGTCGAAACCTAAACTTAATCTGAATCCAAGACCGACACAGAATCCATATTTAACAGAATGAATTGTGTTTTGTTGCTCCTTTTTGCATGTATGATCAGTGTCTGATTGGCTCAAAAGTTAAGCTTTCTTATTTAAATCAAGATTTATTTATAAATACAATGTAATAGAAACGATATGACTTTAGATATATCATTATAAATATGTAATCACTCTATAATATTTAGTTTCAAAATTTGTGGTTCTGTTTCCCTGAAATAATGAACAAAAAACTTGCATGCATAATATGTTGCTTGCTAATACTTTCTCTATAGGGTCTGTAAGTCTCGTCATGTGACTCACGAGAATCAACGATAAACAGGCAATTCGAAAACGTTTCCCGCCAAAAAATGACGTCTGAGGATTATGACGTTCAATTTTCTGTTTGAAACGTCATATACCTATGTTTAAAATGTAATTTCCGGGTACAGTTTTTGATCCCGGAAGTTCAAAAATTGTTCGAGACTTACAGGCCCTATTTACATATTTCTAAAAATGCTTGTGGTGTGCATTTACTCCGTATCCTTTCATTGCTTATTCTACATGGAACTTGTTTACTTTGTTTAACCATTTCTGTGCCATGGGCCTATTTTGGGCCTAATATTTTTTACTACGTTCAGTGCCATCGGGCCTATTTTAGGCCTATGTTGTTTTTCTGACGTTGGAACAATAGAGAACTATGACGTCGTCAAATTTGGCGTACCTCGACGACTATCAATTTGCCGACGTTTTTTTGGCGCGCTTTCATTTCTTTCGGTGTCTTTGTCCATATTGCGATAATGTGTTTAATATTAAACGGTAGATTATGAAATTTTGTAGCAATCTTTTTGAATACTTGACGCTGACTATTTTTGCTTTCTTGTCATCTTTTTTAATTGAGATTTAGATTAAATGCGTATTGTTTGTTATTATAAGTTTTCTTTTGATTTTTGATTTAGTTTAAATTCTGAATTTATTTTTCAATGGCCAATATGACAAATTACGTATATTAGTAGCAGCGACGTAATTCCATATTGAAATTAATTAATGTTTTATTAAATATTGAAAGGTTGGCACAACTTTTACTTCTCTGTTTTGTTATTATTTGTTCTAAGAGAGGTATTAATAAATTTTTCAATTTATACTATAAACTAAATATATATATATATTTTTTTTTGCAAAAAAATGAAAATGGAATATATACTATATAAATCATGCTTTCGATAAAACTTTTTATAAATCTTAATCTTTAACATTAGGACACAGACAATTTTATGTTTTTTAAAGAAAAGAAGTAGTGATCACGACTTGGTATGTCGAGATCACGACTATATATAATTGAGATCACCACTTAATAAGCGCTCGACTTAGTATGTCGAGATCACCACTTAAAAAGTTGTGATCTCGACATGCCAGGGTGTGATCTCTACATACTAAGTCTTCCTCTCGGCTTGCTTAATCGAAATCTCGTCATACTTAGTCGTCGTGATCTTGAAATACTAAGTCATGATCTCGACATAAGTAAGTCATGCTCTTGACAGTCGGTTAAGAATATCAAAAATCAAAAGTATCCCCCCTCTCTGTCCAACAATGGTTCTCTGAATAAAGGGACTAAGTAGCAGTTGATGACAGTATTAGAGTCGAGATTGGATCTACCCGATGTCCAACCGACTGCAGATGCCCTGATTATCGATGGCGCAGCCTTGGTGAATTCAAATCAGCCAGGTGCATGTCAAACATTCGAAAAGTACGCCGATACCGTGATATTACCGTACATAGAGCATTATGCTCAGCAGTATTCGCGAATAGACATAGTTTTTGATATTTACTATGTAGATAGTTTGAAAACAGAAACAAGAAAAAAA
>MJUU01070341.1:49102-60152 GCA_002080025.1 Modiolus philippinarum
CCTTGGGTAATTACAAGGACTCCAGAGCTCTCTGAGAGCCCGGAGCCCTGTGATTGGAGCCAATAGCCATATTCTTGGATCCCGGAACTCTAGTCTTAAAGCCCGGAACTCGTCTTGGAGCCCGGAGCTTTTGTGCTGGATATCGGAGTCCAATGTTTGAGCCTGGACCCCAGGGTGCTCGTTATTCACCAAATCTTCATCATTCAAAGTGCAACTTGTGTACTAGAAAGTACTAGTGCTCTCGTATGGAACTAAAAATTCAAAGTAATATAAACGAATAATGGAGAAATCAAATGTAAACATTAAACAGGCAGAATTTATCAAATATTTAAATTCACCAACTACAAAAAATACGAACAAATACCAGTTTTAGTGATTTTTTATCCCTTTCAATTACCGTAGTTCAATCTACAGAACCCGCAAGAACTCGTGACGTTTTAGCGATTGTCAACGTCACTGACGCGATTTTCATGTGTACCTCTGTAAAAAACAATCTTGGCACTGAAGCGTTATTTGCGGAAAATTCCCATGGCACTGAAAGGGTTAAGCAGATGTTGAGGGAATCAAAATGACTCAATCTAAGTGAAAAATAACACCACGAAATCGGTTTTAATGTAACTATAAATTGTATAGATTGGTGACTGTGACTATTTTTGGATTAAGCTGATTAGCGGCACTGAGGGTGTAAATTTGACCATTTCAGACTTAGATTAAACACAGATATTTCTTTTAACAAATCTCTGCCGAAAAAGTCTTTTCATAATAAGATTTCAGTTAATACGGTTTATACTCGATGTTCATTTTCTATTTTATTTTTTTTATATTTTTTTTTACAGATCCCTTGAAAAGTTTTACATAGTACAATATTCAAATCTCATGAATTTTAGAATGAATAATGTCTGAAAAGTATGATTTTCAGCTATCAGGTTTAGCTGAATCTTTAGAAATTATGAAAACAATCCATTTTATTTTAATTTAATTTTATCATATCCTATATTGTATGGATTTGGTTGAATATCTAAGATAAATCAGATGAGAAACTGGGAGATTCATTCTTTTTCAAGACAAGTGCAATTTCAATATCAATGTAATTTTGGGATGAAGAAGTAGGTAAAAATTAAGACATTTTGACATACCCGGTAATACTCTAATATGAACGACAGAACAAGTATATCAAGTAACTTTATACATATTATTAGCAAATGCATGTAAGTAGAAACGACGGGTTTTCATACATGAATGATATTGTCGTGAAATTTCTTTAAGCAAAGGTTGCTTGATTTCAGAAGTTTCGAACGATGATAAAACTCATGGTAAACAACTACAAATTGTGTGATTTTGATAGCCAGGATAGCCACACTCTCAAACACAGGAAGGTTTGTTTTTATAATTTAATTTAAGTGTTACATACAGTCGTTACAGGTATCATACCACCAAAAGGAAATTCTTCCGCCAAAGGTTGTATGTTACAATAGTACTTATCAATGGAGTATGGATATTTCTATGGGATGATTGAAATAGTTCTGTACCCAATGTAATTAACCTGCATTCTGTTTGAAAGCTGAACATCTTAGGTACCCAAAAAAATCTTTATCTTATTCTTATCAGTTGTAATAAATTTGTTTTGGTAAAAACAATGACATGACCATTTCACGGGTTGGCAATGAATGTGGAAGTTCATTTTTGATAGTAGTATACTTCCGGTGGAGTGCATTTTCTTATATGCAATGAAAGTTGTCCTCAAATTTTTTGTTGAGGCTCATTATATATCTAATTAATTAGGTAAGAAGTTTCGCTTTATTTGAAACGACAGTAAATGTGCTTTGGTTCTCAGAAAATGACCAATTTAACAAAGACAAATAGGGAAAAATCAACCTTTAAGTGAAAAATCACAAAAATTAGAATTTGCCTCTGTCTTGTTTATTTTGGTGAAAAACCAACAAGTTAGGTCCAAATTCACATTTTTTAGCCAAATTTTACCTTAAAAGCTTTTTATTATCACATTGGAGCTGAAACATTGGTGTGATGGAATTTTTTCAGAAAAAAGGACAAAACCTGATATATCCATACCAGAATGACTGTAAATTTTATTTTCCATAATTAATTGCATTCTAGTCACTGCAAAATACAGTATACACTATGTTTAAGCAATAAATAGCTAACAAATTCAAGTTATTGAAATTTCAGACCTTAATTTTGCATTTTCGTAATGTTCAGTTTTGACGATATTAGCAGAGGGATGTAGTGATACTAATTTTCAAAGTATCAAAGTATATTTGACAGAATTTCTTATAATATGGCACATAAACCAAGGATATATAGTGCATGTAATTTAAAAGCAAAAAAGAGCACTAGAAATATATTCTAGTGGGAAATATAGGCTATTTTAGGTTGTGGAATAAGGATATTTCTGAATGATTAAAAGAAATTTTAAAATGAGTGGCCTAAAATAACAATTTATGTAAATAAACTGACCCTTTCTGTTGCATTTAACCACCTCTTTGTCACATTTTTTTATCCGTCATTGTTGAACAATGGATAATATCAGCATTTTTAAAGAATTTTTCGAGATTTTAAGAAATTTACATCTGACCGGCCGAATATTTCAAATATGGCAAAATTTCAAAATATACAATTTGACCAGCTTTTAACAATTTGAAGGACCTCATGCTTCATATATGCAAACTAATCAAACAGTTTGATTCTAAATATTAAATCAATCTGATATCAGTGCAGTTTTAGCTAATAAAAACACATTACTTGGATAATAATGATACATGGAGGTGGGGGTGGGGGAGGGGGCCATGACACCCAGTTATTTACAAAATAGGTCTTAAATCTAAAAGAAAGCCACATATATAGTTTAGCCATGCTTTTTGACCACAAACAAGTTGCATTTAGGACACTTGCTGAAATTTTATTCATTCAGTCACTGACAATAGGTCATATCACAAAAGTCTTATATTCAGATTGTGATACCGTGATATAGAGTCTCATTATTTTGTGAATTTCTCTTAAAGTATTCGCCAGATCTTAATCAAACTTTGCAGAATTACTGGAAAAACTTAGATAAAAATATATATATGATATAAGCTAATTCTATTAGAAAAAAGAGGCCCTTTAGGTATCATACCACCAAAAGGAAATTCTTCCGCCAAAGGTTGTATGTTAAAATAGTACTAATCAATGGAGTATGGATATTTCTATGGGATGATTGAAATAGTTCTGTACCCAATGTAATTAACCTGCATACTGTTTGAAAGCTGAACATCTTAGGTACCCAATAAAAATCTTTATTTTATTCTTATCAGTTGTAATAAATTTGTTTTGGTAAAAACAATGACATGACCATTTCACGGGTTGGCAATGAATGTGGAAGTTGATTTTTGATAGTAGTATACTTCCGGTGGAGTGCTTTTTCTTATATGCAATGAAAGTTGTCCACAAATTTTTTGTGGAGGCTCATTATATATCTAATTAATTAGGTAAGAAGTTTCGCTTTATTTGAAACGACAGTAAATGTGCTATGGTTCTCAGAAAATGACCAATTTAACAAAGACAAATATGGAAAAATCAATGGTGGTATGATACCTACATACATTTTTGTCCAATACAAAGACGCCAATCAGACACTGTAAAGCTCGTGATGAGAATACATGTTGTTATTTTCAATTCGGGATAAATATACATTTTTCCTTGTAATAGGTTTGTAAAATTACCAAAATATCGCGAAAATAAGATCAAATAAGGTTTTTCTATAGAAAGTATAATATCTATTGGACCCACATGATCAACAGAAGGATGTTTCGTATGCTGTATACGGTGGAACAATAGTTACCATTGTGATACTATCTGTAGTTGCTGTTTTATTTGTTTTGTTGACTACGAACAATTAACAAAATACCGAAGTTACTGTTAATTTATTTCCTGCATATGCGCATTTCAACAACTTATGCCTCATCAGTGCAGATCAAACCAAAACATTTGGAATTCCATTTACCAAAAAAAAAAGATGTCAAAGCTGATAGAGAACAAATAACCAAAAGGATCTAAATGGAAAAGCCAAAATTCAGCCAAGGACAGAGCCATACATGAGAGAGATGCTCCTTAGATTTAAACAAAAATTTGTAATATTTAGATATTGCAAGTTTCAATACAATCGGTTTTCGGGTCAGCACCGAAGTACTGACTACTGGGATGGTGAATATGTTCGGGGACTAACTGTCCACCAGTAGATGCATCGGCCCAGTGGTAATGAATAGCAACATACCGAAGTTACTGTTAATTTGATTTTCTGCATATGCGCATTTCGACATGTATCATCAGTGCAGATCAAGCCAAAACATTTAGAAGTCCATTAACCGAAAAAAAATGTTAAAGCTGATTAGAGAACAAATAACGAAAAGGATCTAAATGGAAAAGCCAAAATTAACTTTTAAATAGTATGAGATCGAATGCCTATAGTCTAACTAATCCTTGTCAAAATAAATGGATAATGGTAGCTTATAAACGGGAAAATTTTTGTATGGTATGTTACTTTATCAGCATTATATGTCACTGTTTATAAATTGAGGGTCCATCATTAAATAAAACCAGGGGAATTAGCCCAGGGAAAGTCACAGTTCTCGGTAAAAGAGGTCAGGTCTGCTTGACAAATAATTCTCTCTGATACAAATCTTGAAGTGGATTTTCGAAAAAATACATATTTTGACTTTGATGATGCTATTGTGTATCACACGGTCAAATATTAAGAGAAAACAATTACATGTGAGAAAACTTGAGTATAGACAATAAGTTAGGAGTGAAGTTTGTTCTCTAACAGCTTTTAAACATATTTAAGGATTTCCAAATGTTTTGATTTGATCTGCACTGACGAGACATAAGTTGTCGCAATGCGCATATGCAGAACCTAAATTCACAGTAACCTTGGTATTTTATTATCAGATTAGTTTGCAAGTTTAGTTAATACATCTGCAAAGAAAACAAAACGCAATGAATGGAGAAAATCAGAAATAATATCCAAAAAACATAATAATTTAGAGCAATACATATGGAAACAGCATGCAACGCCTCAACACGTAACTTTTCAAGTTATATGTACAAAGTTTCGGTCAAATTTGGAAGACAAGTGTTCCATCAGGAAAAGGGATATCTAAGGAAACTAATTTATTCCTGTGTCTGAATGAAGCCAAGTTCATACAATAGCTAGTTAAGAAAAATGATATTAGATGTTTAGGCGTTTCATGGAATAATCGTCAACACGTTTAACAATGAAAGACTTAGACCGAATTCTTCTGTCTCTATGGTGCAAATATTACCTATTTATAGTTTATCTTTTCTATTTGGACTTTTATTTTTATTTTTTTATTTTTGGTGTTGCCCCATAAACACCGAATCTGAGGCCGTTTAAAAATTGTAGATTCGCAAACATTTTTTTTTTGCGCTGATATTTCAAGGGTTTCTCGCTATATATCTTGGAGAAACGCATACCGATGAAAATCAAAACTATTTTTCTTCACTTTTAACAGAGTTCCATGTACTGTAGATGTGAAATATCCCTCCTATGCCTCAATTTACGCTTCATCGTTTTTATCCTTCGTTTGACCTGTGGCCATTTTGAATATTGCAATTGTCACGTGATTAAATCGGATTCAGGTTTTCATCTTCGAATTCTGCGCGTTTGACCAGAAACGTTAATAGGAAGCAACATCACTTTTCCGTCTACGATTAAATTTTATTTTATCACGTGACAATTACAATATTCAAAATTTTATTTTATCACGTGACAATTACAATATTCAAAATGGCCACTTAAAGGTACATGTAAGACAATTCATTTAAGGGAGTTCATGTGTTTTGTTTATTGTTTAATTTGTAGGCACTAAATTTGATTGAGACAGAATGAATACCCATATAGTAGCAAAATAATAAAATATAAACAATGTGGGAAAGATTTCGTCAAATAGCATTCAATTCCTCCAAATCGAAACTTTATTATAAACACAATGCCTTTTCAGCAAGCGAATATAAAATTGTCCGATGACATATCTAATTTCTGCATTAATATGGTACATAACTTTATTATTTGATTCTAATGCTGCTGTTCATGATGCAACTTTGGTATTTTTAAACCATTGGACCGATGCCACTGCTGGTGGACCAGTGGTCCCGAGGGTATTCACTAGTCCAATAGTCAGACTTGTCTTAAACGAAAATTTACCTTGCGTTTTATAGAAATTTACTATCTTTATCAAAATTCTAACCCCTTAAAATACTACGGCTTCATTCCGTGTATGGCACTCGGTAGATGTCCTTAGTACTGGATTTGGCTTCCTATTTCGGTATTTTTGGAATTGAGTACTTCTTTTTCTGACTATTTTTTTGGATTATTTCTTTCCATATTATTTGATTCTAATGCTGCTGATGATAGGTTTCTCCTTGAAACACGTGTACAGCATATCAAAATTTTACTGTTCATGATGCAACTTTGGTATTTTTGTATTTTTTAACTGCAGACACTAAGGATGACTTTCATAATTATTTGTAAAATAACACTATTCAAACACAAACATAAACTGATGTCGCCCAAGACATCAAATTCAATGATTCCATCTTGTTTACAACGTAAAAATCTATCCACAAATCAATTCTTTTTGAAATCCAACAAAGTTGATTTTTTTGTGTTTTGGTGGCCATATTGGACATTGCAGTGTTGCTCTTATCCTATTTAACATTTATACAAAATTTGAACAAAATTTTGGAAAGAAGTTCTTGATATATTGAATCCTCAATATTTTACCGTAAAATGGTAGCCAACTTGGAAATGGCGACTAGTTTGAAAATTTTCGCAAAAGCGTGAACATCGTTTATTAATATCGCTAATTACCTCCCTTGAATAATTTTCCGTTTTATAAAATATGGCCCTAAGATTTTGATGTTAACACTAATAAATACCCCCAAGCTATTGAAATATCTTAAAAACCTCTAAATTTTTGTTTTAAATAGTATCTTGGATATTTTCTCAGCAGATTTTTTCTAATGAAGTAAAAAATAAATAATAATAGCTGTTAAATTAATTTCTTATGAAATTATATATTTCCTTTGCAACGCTTCTGAATCCTTAGCACATTAAGATCAGTTTTCATCTAACAAAAGCAAATTATGGTGAAACAGTGAGTTAATACTTGTGTAAAACTAACTAATATACACCAAAGTGCAAGACAAGACCACATAAGTCTCAGTTTCCAATGAGAACTAGCGCTACTTGACAAAGTCTGATTGCAATGCATATGTCTGGTATTGTTTAACTTTGAAAGTATGCCGTCACGCGCTTTGACCCAACATCTGAATGCACAATGTTTGGTCATGACCCACCACAGTACTCTTGGAGGTTGGCAGGTATGACTGTCATTGGTTGGTACTGGACAGATCATCCAATCAAAACGTTCTGTACAATCCGACACTCAGGAACTCAACATGAAGAAAATAACCGACACAGACAAAAATAAACAACATCATATTAAATCTTTTAGCGCTACAGATGGGTGATTTACCATAGAAATGTTGATAATGACGAAGATAAATATACAACAAGCAGTGAGCAGCAGTAAAAAATCGGTCAGCACAATCTTTAAGAAAGTAATTGTTTGTTTTGTTTTTGTCAAAGTTTTCAAAATTACTGATTCTCTCGACCGGGCGGCCTATTCACATCAAGGATATTGGATCAGTATGCCGAGACAGGTCAGTCATTATTTTTTATATTGACTTTTTGTACAATAAATTATTAAAATATGTTCCTAAATAATTTATATATAAAATAGTTATTTCTCAATCATGTTTTTTCAACCTTTTTTATTTTGCAAATGATTCCAGTAAATATAGCTCTGTCTAAAATTTATATATTGCTCCATTCTGAGTAAGGGAGTCATTCGTAAACCTCATCCACGGGTTTCGACTAGTATTAACAAAGCAATCGGAAACAAGACAGATTGTCTAATACTAGTATTCATCTGATCAAAATTATTTTAATTTATCGGTAGTCAGACAAACGCGGTCAGACATTGTTTAGTCAGACCAATACTAATATGTCTTAGAAGCAAAAGGAGAGCAAAAATCCTCTGTAACATTATCAAACACACATTCAAACATGAGCCTTACTGCCTCAATAAATTTCTATATTGTAAACATTAATTACTGGATTTGGCTTCCTATTTCGATTTTTTGGTAATGAGTACTTCTTTTGTGACAACTTTGCATTATGGCTTTCCATATTATTTGATATTAATGCTGCTGATTTGAGGTAACTCCTTGAAACACGTGTACAGCATAACGAAATTTACAGTTTTTTTATGCAACATCGGTATTTTTTGTATTTTGAACCATTGGGCCGATGCCACTGCTGGAGGACCAGAGGTCCCCGAGGGTATTCACAAGCCCGATAGTCAGACTTGTCTGACATGAAAATTTTACCTTGCGTGTTATACAAATTTACTGTTTCTATCAAAATTCTAACCACTTAAAAATACCGAGGCTTCATTCCGTGTATGGCACTCGGTAGATGTCCTTGGTACTGGATTTGGCTTCCTATTTCGATTTTTTTATTAATGAGTACTTCTTTTGTGACAACTTTTGGATTATGGCTTTCCATATTATTTGATATTAATGCTGCTGATGAGAGGTAACTCCTTCAAACACGTGTACAGCAAAACGAAATTTACAGTTTTTTTATGCAACATCGGTATTTTTTGTATTTTGAACCAATGGGCCGATGCCACTGCTGGTGGACCAGAGGTCCCCGAGGGTATTCACAAGCCCGATAGTCAGACTTGTCTGACATGAAAATTTTACCTTGCGTGTTATACAAATTTACTGTTTTATCAAAATTCTAACCACTTAAAAATACCGAGGCTTCATTCCGTGTATGGCACTCGGTAGATGTCTATGGAGGGGTATTTCCGCCACCAGAGAAATTCTATGCTGTAAATTTCTATCTTCTCTTTTTATTGTTTTCACTTTCCTTATCTATAATTCTGCATTTTCTATATTTTATATTATAGATTCTAGGATATTAATTTATCATATTTTATATTCTTTCTTTAAATGTTCCTATTTCATCCCGACTTCTGCAGTTTTTATATTTTATATTATTGTTTCTAAAACTCAATTTGTTATATTTTATGTTCTTTCTTTAAATGTTCCATTTCTATGCTTTGTTCGTTAAGTTCTAAATTCTTCTTTCACGACATTATATCTACCGTGTTAATTTCGAAAAATTTCATGTTTTATAATTTGAAAGAGAAATGTTCAAAATAAGTATTCATTGTGCATCATTCTTTAACTTTTATATTTTATCTTTTAACTTTTTGTTTTTATGTGCTTAAAATAAACGTGGCGGAAAAAACGCGTATGTTTGAATTATGACAACAGATGGCGCTAGTGTTTCTGTGACAGCTTTTCATCCACCAGCAGATTCGTCCACGACCGGGACGTTTTAGTGACATCATATATATTATTATGTATTTCAAAGACAATTTTTGGTATGATGCAAACAAAGTGACAATTTTAAGACGGTGAAATAAAATAAGTGAGGGTGAAGCGGGGGAAACTTAAAGGGGATCGTTCATGATTGGAAGCGATAATACTTTACTGAAAATACTGCTTAGCCCAAAATACGGGCGTGACGCGGGAAACACTGAAAAAAAACCATCTTGGATGGGGAAACAGGGTTTTAAGAGTCTTTGTTAAATCTCCCCTCGTGAAAGTTGAGAAAAAAATGATGAATTTCAGGAAAGGGCCCCATACAGCATAAGTTTTTAAGCCGTGATGGAAAAAACTCTAATTTAGTAAAGGGGAAAGGCGAGACCCACTTGATTTTCGGGACTACTGGATTTGTCATTTGTAACTTCGGAAAATCGGATAACCCCTATTTTAAGGCCACAAATTCGAAATGGAAATACCCATTTGGATACCTAAATACAGGCATGTTTTTAACCACGGAAAATCACGATTTCTTCCAGATGTACCACTAAGCCACTTTCTAAGCTCCTTACTACTTTATTGACCGCAGTCAGTGATGGCCTGAAAAGTAACTGTGATAAAGACTACTCCACGAGCGGCGTCAATCAGATGTGGATTCTAAAAAATTCTAAAGATCTTCTCGAACAGCTATCCTCTAGCATACAAACCTTTGATTTTTCTACTCTTTATACTACCCTGCCACACAATAAATTGAAAACAGTAATTTCGGATTTGATACATCAATGTTTCTGCACTAAAATGGAGAACGCAGATACACTTATTTAGTAGTAGGGAAAGACGAAACAGATTTTGTAAAGAACCACACTGAGTCAAATAAGAAGTGCACTGAGAATGACGTAATCAAGATGTTGGAATTTTTAATAGATACTATTTTTGTCGAATTTGGAGGCCGTGTTTTTCAACAGACAATCGGGATTCCCATGGGAACTAATTGCGCGCCACTTTTAGCTGATCTCTTCCTTTTTTCGTATGAGGCGAAGTTTTTACAAGGGCTTACACAGAAAAAACAAAAACATTTAGCCCAGTCCTTTAATTTCGGCTTCCGCTACATAGACGATGTACTTTCTCTTAATAATCCAAAATTCAAGGAATATTTACACCAGATCTACCCCAATGAGCTTGAAATTAAAGAGACTACCGATACACCTACTTCAGCTTCGTATTTAGATCTTTTAATTTACATTGACGAAAATGGACGTTTGAAATCTAAGCTGTTTGACAAACGTGATGATTTTAACTATCCAATTGTGAACTTTCCCTTTCTGAGCAGCAATATACCTACCTCTCCAGCCTATGGAGTGTACGTTTCACAGTTGATTCGTTACTGTCGGGCATGCAGTTTATACAGTGACTTTTTAGTTAGAGCAAAAACACTGTCCCAAAAGCTGCTTAGTCAGGGATTTGTTCAGCCTTTGTTACTTTCATCCCTTCAGAAATTCTATGGCCGTCACCATGACATCATTGGCAAATATGACGTGTCTGTGTCCCAAATGAAAACGGACATTTTCAGCTA
>MJUU01070342.1:15353-35840 GCA_002080025.1 Modiolus philippinarum
CAAAGTTCAATGCTGGGAACTATCTTCTTTGTCAGATCCCAACAAAATGAGAAATCTTAGTAAAGGACCTTACATACATTTGTCTGAATTTGCTTCAATAGTTTCAAAGCAGATGTTGAAAATGATGTTTTCCCCATAGGGTCCAATGTTAAAACTAAGATCAGCGCTGGCAGCCATGTTTTTTATTGGATCATTACATAAAGAGCGATCTTTGTGAAGGACCTTTAGGACATCATTCCTGTAAAGTTTTGGTGAATTTGCATCAATAGTATCAGAGGAGTTCATGAAAATGTGATGTTTCCCATAGAGTCCTATGTTAAACCTAAGTTCCGTGCTGGCGGCCATGTTTTATATCGGATCGAAACGAAATGAGCAATCTTTGTAAAGGACATTCAGTGCATCAATCTTGTAAAGTTTGGATGAATTTGCTTCAGAAGTTTCAGAGGAGTTGATGAAAATGTGATTTTCCCCATAGGGTCCTATGTTAAACCTAAGTTCCGCGCTGGCGGCCATGTTTTTTTATCGGATCGGAACGAAATAGGCAATCTTTGTAAATGACCTTCCATACATCATTCCTGTAAAGTTTGGTTGAATTTGCTTCAGTAGTTTTAGAGAAGATGATCAAAATATGTTTTCCCTTAGGGTCTAATGTTAAACTAAGTTCCGCGTTGGTGGACATGGTTTTGTCGAACCAGATCGAAATTAATCTTTGTGAAGAAGCTTCCATACAGCATTCCCGTAATGTTAAGTTGAATTTGCTTCAGTAGTTTCAGAAATGATCAAAGTAGGATTTTCCATTAGGGTCAATATTTAACTATGTTCCCCGCTGGAGGCCATCTTGGATTACGTCCGAAAATAAAAATCACAAACTTTGAAAGGAACCACCCAAGGAACATCTTCCCAAGTCAAGTGTTTTAGGCCCATGTCATTCCAAAGAAACCCTTGACCGATCTGGCTTATATTTTCTGGGCTGTTTCTCGGCACAAGCCAGCAAATTGGTGAGCTATTAAATTCATTCAAAATTGGTAAAGACGGATTTTCATTGATTCGTCTGGTTGATTTTGATCAAGAGAAGTAGCCCAGTAAATACAAATGACGTCTGTTGCAATGTAAAATGCTTATTTAAATGCTTCCTGTGTAGAGAAGCAGCCTGGGAAATATAAGCCAAATCTGTTAAGGGTTTATGGGGAATAGCATGGACCTCAAACACTTGACATGGGAAGAAGCCCAAGAATATTGTAACCAAGTTTGGTTCAAAGTGACCCGGTGGTTTCAGAAAAGAAGATCTTTGAATCAAAAGTTAACGACGGACGGAGGACGAACGATGGACACTATCAGCCTTCCATTTATACATGCCTACGTACTTGTTAACATTTTTCATATGTTAAAAAGGGGGGAAGTATTGACAGTTGTTCGGTATGGACTTAATTAACGGAATATAAGCATGGAATATGTAGAATCGTACGATCGGGGTTACTTAGGGACCAACCATTTAACCTGAAAAGAGGGGGTATGCTTTTTTCCGAAAAAAATATTCTGAAGCTGATTTTATGTGAAAAAATATTTTGGTTGCAAAAATGATGAAAAAAAATATTCTGAAGGGGACTTTCTGCCAAAAAAATGCTTATTTTCAAAAAAATATTTTACTAGTTAAAAAAATAAATAATTTTTTTCGCGAAAAAATTTTCTGTCCAGAAAAAAAAACCATAACCCCCTTCAAGTTAAATGGTCGGTCTCTTATAGACATGATATATGACATTTACATATCATATACTCATATCTTTTCGAAATTGAATTTGCGTATACATGTACCTTGTTTTGATAATATTGACATCTGTGACTATTTAAATTATTTAAAGTCTACTAATATATTTGTTTTTACTCTATGGTTAATTTGTTGTCTCGCCCGGCGCGACGAAAGTCACGAAAGCGAGACATGGCGATCCACAATCCCGTCGTTGGCGTCGTCGTCATCAACATTTATTTTAACCCTGTGTTTAAAGATTTCTAAACATCAATATCTTCATCAAATCTTCATGAAATAATTTGAAATTTGGACAGAAACTAGAAAATGGTCAGAAAATTACCTCCAGAGGAAAAATTTTAGATCTTTTTAAAAAGGTTCGTATTTGGACTTTGCGCAAGAAATTTATTTTAACCCTTTTTAACTCTACCTCGCAAATATATCTTTTTTCAATTTCTTACAGCTATTATGATCATTTGCAAAAGTCTTTAATTTTAATTTTTGTAAATATCCAAAAAACTCTTAAAGAACAGTTTTTTTTTTCTTTTTCTTTTTAATTCTACCTAGCAACCAAATCTTTTTCAATTCCTTACAGTATTAACAATGTTTGATAGTAGAATTGTAAAAATCTTTGATTCCAGTTTTGTTAAAGGACCATTTTTTTTGTTTTTTTTTTAATTCTATCTAGCAACCATGTTCTTTGAATACATTTCGTTGAAAACAGTCATCGTAAAAAAAATATTTGGTTCCAATTTTGGTATATTTCCCGAAAGCTAGTCTCAAAGACCAGTTTTTTATTGGAATTCTACATAGCAATCTACATAAATTATGCCTAGTTATAATGACAAAGTACTGAGCGAGCGAGACATTAGAATCCATGGAACCTTTACGATTATTCATCAAAAGATTTATTAGAAACACCACGTTCAAATTTCTAACTGTTCTTTCGGGAAATCGTGCGTAGGTCTTTTCCTTGTATAAATGAAAGTCTCGTTACGCCCAAGAGGTCCCGTGTTCTTATAACGAAGTTTCTTATAAAGAAGTTTTCACATGACGTCATATGTGTTTTCGTATCACGTTATGAACATTTGACATGAATGTTGACATCACGTAACATACTTTTCACATCATAATATGAGGATAGGTATAACCTATGTGGAAGCGAAGCTGAATTCACTCGGTGAAAAACTGTTGTTTACTGATCTATACTGTAGGCCTTCCCTTTGTCAGTGTTTATCAGGGACAATAGGAAGATGGCATTGGTAGAACAAGAGGGGAGGATCTGGCTCATGGACCCCCATTTTTATGAGAAAAAAAAATCATGCTGAATAAACGCAAAAAATCAACAACAAAAAAATTCACTGGAACTACACTCTCCTTGAACCCAAATGGAACCACCCTTTCTGAAGCACGACTAATGATCCACCCGGTAATGGATATTACAGCTTGAATATTTTCATGTGATGTAGCTGTGACTCCTTGTGTTATGCGTTGTCAAACAACGGCAGTAGAATACCGAAGGAACAAAGGAGTGAAATTTACAAAATTCGAAGTCCAAAGACATGGCCAAAACGAGAACACAGAAAAAATGACGTCAGACACCAAAGAATGACGCGTTTCTCTGGCAAAAGAATAAGAACAAGTTTACGTTGCGTGGTCGTATGCGTTGTGTACAGAATAACGACATACTCCGGGGCCACAAAAGTAGAAACACTGTAGAAATGTTCCAACTGTTCGGTGACCAAACTTGTGCGTTTGGGTTTAAGTATTTAATTCTGTCACATAATCTAGTATGGTGCTTCTCATTACAAGCGTGACTTACATTCTGCAGTTTTGTGGTTTCGTAGACAATTAATGCACAAATTACTATTACGGACAAATGACAAACGATAACATTTCTACAAGCACTAATTTAAGAAAAAAATACCCTCCGAAGCAAGTGCTTGTGTGCCATTCCCCACGGCGATTTATAACAGACAAACCGCGGTATTAACGGACCAGACTGCAGTCAAATTTAGGCTTCCATTGGACAATTCATATGTTCCCTTACGCTGCATGTGTTCAAAGGTGATTATTGTTATTCAGTGGTAAGGTTTGTCCGCCAATGAAGACGAAACAGTATGACACAATTCATCCAAAAATATAGCATTTGAAGATTGTGAAATGTAATTAAAAAATGAATTTGTGTTAGAAGTCCGCACGTGAAAAGAAGCTCTGGGCATTATTGATAAATATCGCAAACATAAAAGAGTTTGTTTATATAATATGACAAATATGATTCCCAGGCAAAAATTACCCAGCTATGATACTTAACTTCATGTCTATCAGCTTTCATACATCTTTCGCATTTTTGGATTCCCAATGTTAATTTTCTCTGCACTGAACACAAGGGCTTGTTACGAAATAATGATAATAAATTAAACTTAGCTAAAATCATTAAAGTGTGTGTGTGTTTTTTTGTTTTTGTTTTTGGGGGGAGGGGGTAGGTTTATTTTTTTATATTTTATTTTATGCATTTTTTTGCTATTGCCGCTCTTATAATACTGACTTCATTCCTTGACACTGAACATGGGATAGGATGCCTAAGGTTCAGTACCCATTTTATTTGTTAGTTTGTACCTACTGAATGCACGTCTGGAATTGTGGGATCCTTTGTTTTTGTCCATGATTTAGACGGTGTAACAATACCCGTCCGCACTCTTCCTTACTGAGTAACCTCTCCCAGCAGTTACTGATATTATTAATTTATATCAGAGAGATAATTGATTATATGCAGAGAATAACACACATTTCTACATTGCCTCCAATTCTCAAATATTAGACCTTAAATTATGCACTTGTCCTGACATTCCTGTCATTAATAAAAAATATTTATTGGTATTTTATTGATTGATTTAATTTCAAATATTTTATATTAATAAAATAAAATTGAAAAAAAAAGATCATATAATCAATAAAAAATAGGTCTTTTAATAATGGAATGAAGATTAAGTTCCACTGTAAAATCATTTTCTTGTCGTGGCAATTTGTTCATATTTTCATATATTTATATCTGACTCCAACAGATTTTATCAGGCCATACTACATCCTGGCGCAACTCCCAGTCACAGTACTTCAAGCCTTTGATTATTGCAGTTATCGATCCTGGAAGTATATTTCCGGGGTAGCAGACGCTTGTTGTTTTGACGAATTTTCTCAATCATTTGAGCATTATGTTATTTGAAAGCATAATGCCATTTTATTTGGAAAGTTTTTGGTCAAATATACGTCAATATATAACAAGATGTCCCAAGCAGGAGTCAAAATTTGGGACAAAGGAGTGAGCATTGTCAACGCTCTGCATCAAGGTAAGACTTCATATTGTGATTGGATTCCCTGTAAATGGATTGTATGGATATGTTCGATGAATAAATGCCAGTCCTGAACGTATGCTATGTATGAGCAATGGATGCACGTCTACAATAGCGACTTGTCGTCACAATGTCAATGATCATGCAATCTTTATTTAAGCAGTGAAAACAACCGTCGCGAAGTTACTAGATTTCTACATTGCTACATTTATTTTGCTGACAAAACCTTCCCTGGCATCTTGTCTATATTGCATTACTGTGTATAAGTTGTAATTTAGTGTATAAACAAATATATTCACAGCCAAAAAGCAATTCCGATAATGGCCGTCATCTAGATTACAAAGTCACGTGATATTTTGTCCAAAATGACGTATTTTTACTTTTCTGTTCAAAATTCTTGCGTTACAACGATATTGATCCGCTTTATCGTTGTCATGGTTGCATATATTCATTCGTAATTTCTCGGTTATTATCATGACCCTTTTCGATGCAGTGGAATTCCGAATGGATTGATATGTCTTTAGTTTCGTACCAGAATTCCCCAGTAAAACTGTTTTTATTCTGTTTTCTTCATTTCGATTTTACCATCAACATGTTTGAATGGCCATCAAGCAACGTATTCAAATGCTTTATATTTTACACATATTTTAGAAATTTTCTCTGAAAGATTGATGTGTCCATTTGCGTATATTTCCAAGAACGATAACTCTCGACGCAGGGATTTTTTCAACTCATAGTATTGGGAACAAAATATATATGGAAGCTTCGCTTCCTATTAAGAAGAAGCCATATCACGTAATGAAGTGTGCATATCATGTAATGGAGTATTCGTATCATGTAATAAAGTATTTATAACATGTAATGAAGTATTCGAATCACGTAATAAGGTATTTATATCATGTAATAAAGTATTCGTATTATGTAATAAAGTATTCATATATTGTGTTGAAGTTTCCGTGTCGTGTTATGAAGTATTCATATCATGTAATGAAATATTCAGATCATGTAATACGATATTCGTATCATATAATAAAGTAATCATAGCATGTAATGAAGTATGCACATTACGTTATAAGTATTCATGTAATAAAATAAAAGTATTCATATCATGTAATGAAGTATTCATATCATGTTATGAATTATTTATATCATGTCATGAAATATTCGTATCATATATTAATGTATTCATATCATGTAATAGGGTTTTCATATCATGTCACAAAGATTTCGGATAAAGTAGTGGTGTATTCACATCAAGTAAAAACAGTTTGGCATAATGTAAAGAACATTTACATCATGTCATAGTAATTTCTTCTTATAAGGCAGTGATGGCGTTCCATATAAAAGGGTCCAAAATAGTTAGACCATACGTCCCCCCTCTAAATCAAATGGCTGTTCCCTAATCAGTGCAAATAAAGCACACATTGCGAGCAAGATAGTAACTCGCGCGCACAAGATAGTAACTCATTCGCAGTGATGGCGTTCCATATAAAAGGGTCCAAAATAGTTAGACCATACGTCCCCCCTCTAAATCAAATGGCTGTTCCCTAATCAGTGCAAATAAAGCACACATTGCGAGCAAGATTGTAACTCGTGCGCACAAGATAACAACTCATGCGAACAAGATGTCTAACTCGTGCGCGCAAGATTGTAACTCGTGCGCACACGATAGAAACTCATGCGAACAAGATAGTGATTCGTGCACACAAGATAGTAACTCGTGCGCACAAGATAGTAACTTGTGCGCATAAGTTGTATAACTCGTGCGCACAAGTTATAAAAAATTATTTCTATTTTTCTGTGGCAATCCAGGGCTTCCATAAAAAGGTCAAACCGTGCCAAAAATATAGCTGATATGGTAAGTCAGCAAACCCGGAGGGGAGTGGGTAACTACCTATATTTTGATGTACGGGGATGTGCAAGAAAAAATCTGGTATGGTTGTCTGTACGAAATATAGAAGAAATTTGAGAGTGTTTTTAATAAATTGTAATTTAATTCCCGTAGATAGTAGAAAAAATAATGTATATAAGTTTTGATTTCAAAAAAGGAAAATAAGGGAATAATTTGTGAGACAAAATAATTGATGTTAAGGGAATAATTTGTGAGACAAAATACTTGATGTTCATTGTCAATTTTACATGTAGTCTATGATTTTTTTTTTAAACTCACATGTAAAATACACTGATATGAATATGCTTCATTAGAATTTCGTGTTTTTACATAAATTTGGGGCATGTTTTAACTACATTCCATTTGCCTGGTAAATCCTGGTTTTATTTCTGGGATTAATTTTTTAAGCCTATTATTTCATCAACCTTACAATATCAAAATATTTGTAAATTTTGTTTAAAACTAAGGAGTATCTCCCTCATGCAAAGCTTTGTCCTTAGCTGATTTTGGCTTCACATTTAGATCATATTGGTTATTTGTTCTCTATCAGTTTTTAAACATCTTTGAGTTTCTGGTCTTCCAAACGTTTAGATTTTATCTGCACTGAAGAGACATAAGTTGTCGAAATGCGCATATGCAGAAATTAAATTCACAGTAACTTCGGTATTTAGTTATTCGCCCATTCCTACCAAATAATACTCCCATTAATAACATAAACATACAGATTTTTCTAACTCGACACATTTGTTTCTGCCCATATAACCCAAATATAACATTAAAATACAGATTTTATTTACATTTAGCTCGCTTCCCTCCGTTTTTGTGCCTCGCTACCTTTTGAACCCCTCTGTTTTTCTCCAGTCCAATGGCTTAAAGAAATTTGCACAACAACCCCGAATTTTTTTTTCTTGAACGTCTTTTATTGGTCAAATTAAGATGTCTGACAAGTCAACTTCATTTTTTTTATATAACTTCCTGCCTTTAAGACAAAAAATAGTCCTAATGTTGAAATATCTAGAAAAATCTAGAGAAATCCATTTCCCGCCAAATTTTTAATGTCTTGTATCTCTGTTAAAAGCACACGGACCTATATATTTCTTTTTACATATTTCTTTTTACCATTTCATTTAGTCTACAATTTTTAATATAATTTAACTAGGTTTAAAGAAATCTTTGATATAAACAACATCAGGAGTATCAGTAGTGAGTCTCCTCAACATAGTTGTTTGTATATATTTCTCTGAGTCTTTATTTCTAAAAAAAAATGTTT
The DNA here is from genome assembly GCA_002080025.1 of Modiolus philippinarum. Classification (NCBI taxonomy): domain Eukaryota; kingdom Metazoa; phylum Mollusca; class Bivalvia; order Mytilida; family Modiolidae; genus Modiolus; species Modiolus philippinarum. The sequence continues at coordinate 23,609 of MJUU01070342.1, forward strand.
CAATATATTTCATTTGTTCCGAGGGAAAATGAATTTAACTGATAAAGCTTCGGATATGTTTACTGTTGGTATCGTGTTGTTTCGATTTCACTTCATACTTTAAGATAAAATTGTCAAATGTACCATATCAACATTTTCTTGCATACATTATAGGGTAACATTAAGCTCACTACCATCCGTTCATATGCCTCACTACCTTTTGAACGGAGCTCACTACCCTCCAGTTTTCCGTTCAAGAGATATATTATTTTTTAGGCACTTTTAAATCAAATATTCATTTAGACACAGCCTTAAACAAATGTAAACTATTTTTCTGTATCATATTCCATCTTCGTCTGCAATGTTTTGATTTACCTGAACTCTCTACCCTCCGTTCAAAAGCTCATCCCCTCAGCTTCCTACGGGGTGAATGTGTAAGATTAATTACAGAGAACAACAAATGTCATACAAACACAAATTACTAATAACAAAATTATTAACTTTGTCATATATGTAAAGAGGTAGGGCGCTTATAGCGAGGATTTTGTTCACTAGATAATTTAAATGCATGTGTCTTTATTTTTGTCTAAGAAACTTTATTTAACCGATCGATTGCGTCACGTTGTTTATATTTACCTGTAGTATCCCAAGGTATTTCTCTGCTGACCAAGACTATTAACACTTATAGTCAATAGTCATAGATGGACAAGATAATATATGGTTTGTATTAACATGATTAACGAAGGTATTTAAAGATTATGATATTGGCCAAAATAAAAGTAACTAAATCTTTTGTAGCATCAATACAATTTTAACGAAGCTGAATAGGAAGTTTATAATTGCGATACAGAACTGCGGGAGTAAATTAAGAAGTTTGTATCCATGTTCTCGTGCTCATGTTTATTTAATTTATTTTGTTTAATACGGTGTAGAAATTAATCATTTGGACACATTAAAATAAAGATACCAATATTTACATCAAAAAGCAACTTAAAAACATTTAACAAAGAAAACAAAAAACAAAAAAGTTCTGGTCGAGATTCGATCCTTGGTATATAATATACGACATACTTGAATTTCCTCTGTGTAACCGACTGACCTACCTGGATAACGTATTCTTAATAAAATTTAAACTATATAATGCTAATCATAGCGCCGGTAAAAATCAATCTGAATTATTTTACAGAAAAGTTCAATTTTGAACATGAAGCACCTCGAGAACCAAAATGAAATTTATTGGAACATACTTTGATTTTAAAGACCTGCGTAAAAACCTTTGGTTTTAATTGGTTCTGTAGGTCCTTCTTGGGGAGGTTGAAAAATTGACTTAAAAATGCAAAAATGAATTTTCGGCCTTTTTCAAAGACTTAAAACATTACTTTCCCAGCGTCGTACCTTATTATTTTAACATCCTATCAAAGCCCCAGTATTTTGTTTCTGTGAATATACAAAATTTCATAATTCTATGACAACTTTAGAAAATGATCCTAGTAGTGTACAAAATCCTCGCTATAAGCGCCCTCCCCCCCTCCCCTCTTTCAATTACAGAGAACAACAATGTCATGCAAACACAAATTACTGATAAAACAAATTATTGACTTTGTCATACAGAGTCATATGTGTAAAATTTAATTACAGAGAACAACAATGTCATACAGGCACAAATTACTGATATAAATGATTGACTTTGTCTTATATGTGAAAAAAATTAAATACAGATAACAACAATGTCATACAAACACAAATTACTGATAAAAAATATTGACTTTGTCATGTATGTAAAATTCAAATACAGAGAACAACAATGTCATACAAACACAAATTACTGATATAAATGATTGACTTTGTCATATCTGTAAAATTTAAATACATATTACAACAATGTCATACAAACACAAATTACTGATATAAATGATTGACTTTGTCATATCTGTAAAATTTGAATACATATTACAACAATGTCATACAAACACAAATTACTGATATAAATGATTGACTTTGTCATATCTGTAAAATTTAAATACATATTACAACAATGTCATACAGGCACAAATTACTGATATAAATGATTGACTTTGTCATATCGTAAAATTTAAATACATATTACAACAATGTCATACAGGCACAAATTACTGAAACAAATGATTGACTTTGTCATACCTGTAAAATTTAATTACAGAGAACAACAATGTCAAACTGACACAAATTACTGGTATAAATGATTTTTTTTTAACAACAAGAAAATATGTTTATTCATCAAATATACTTGTAAACAATTTACATCAAGGGTCCAAGTATCTCTTGCTGACACAAATTACTGATATAAATGATTTTTTTTTAACAACAAGAAAATATGTTTATTCATCAAATATACTTGTAAACAATTTACATCAAGGGTCCAAGTATCTCTTGATGTCCCCTGTGAATTATCACTGATAACCCAGGGAAGTAATCAGCTACTTTAAATTAGAGTTAATAATATTACACACTTTAAAATTTTACAATATTTCATACTATAAACTTTTCATATATAACTATGCTTATATTCTACAAAAACAAATTACAACCTATCTTTTATTTTTAACATTAAAGGCATTTTATTTTTTAATTGATCTGTGATTCTCAAATTAAACTCTTTAGTGAAAATTTGGTATACATTAACATATTTGGTTTTTTGTTCTGATAAATAATAAGATTTATATATAGAGAACATTATAAGTGTCAAAAGGTAGTTAATAACATAATAATTTTCGTCTGAGATTTTATAACCAAAAACCAAATCAAAATTCAAACTAACTTTAGCAATAAGAACATAAATATTTCTCCAAAAACTATCTAAAAATTTACATTTAAGGAAGAAGTGTTCATAATCTTCTTCTATCTGACAAAAATTACAAAGGTTGTTATCTTTTATTTTCCATTGAAATAATAATTTTTTAGTTGGAACTATAAACTGAAGTAGTTTCCATCTAAATATTCCAAGTTTGTTTTCGTTTAAGAATTTAAAAATAAAGTAATACAAATCATTCAAAATATGCGTATTTTCAACATTTAACAACTTACACCATCTTTTAATACCAATAGACCATTCTGTTTTATCTTCTATAAGTGTGTTATACAAAAAGTTGTTTGTTAATTTTGCAGTCTCAATGTAAATATTTTTCCATATTAAAATATTATTTCTACAATAAACTTGGCTCTTAACTGATTGTTCTGATTTTAAAATATTAATCCATTCTTTTGGAATAGATTTCTTTAAAATATTGAATTCTGAGATCCAATTAGTTCTACAAACTAATTTGTCGTAAATGTAATTCTCAGATATAACCCCCTTTCATTTATAATATCATTTATCCGTATAAGACCAGATTTAATCCAATTTTCAAACACAATGCTTTTGTTTTGAAAAGTTATAAATTTATTTCCCCAAATAATTTGTTTCCTGATATCAGTAAAGGTACGCGGCTTTTTTGTCTGCCCTCCTCCCACTAAGTTCCAACATTTAACTACTTCCCTATAAAATCGGGGAATTTATTTTAAGTACTCCAAGTCTTTATGCCCATCGTGATTTAAAAAGAAAACAAGCCAAGTGTTACCGGTTATATTAAAGAATTTAAGTGGAATAACTTTCCAGTTTGAAATACGTTTACTTACAAATCTAGGTACCCATGTTGCTTTTAAAGAAGTAAAATAACTTTTAATATCTATCATTTGAAGCCCACCCTTTTCATATTTGTTTATCGACAAATTACGCTTAACCTTGTCAGGTTTATCATCCCATATAAACTTGAAACACTTATTTTCGATTTCCTTAAGATAACATTCAGGAACTGTAAACGAACAAGCTAAAAATGTAAAAATTGGTATAATCAACGTTTTAATAATAAGAATTTTCCCAAGAATGGTCAAATTTCTTTTTTTCCAAGACATCAGTAGTTTATTCATTTTACCAATCCGTGTTTCCCAGTTTAATTTTTCGCATTCGTCTTTTTCGTGACCGAAATATATTCCTAAAGCTTTAATGGGTTTATCACCCCAATTAATCCCTTCAACTTTATCTTTACATGCCTTCAGTTTACCGATCCACATACCCTCTGTCTTATTTCGATTTAATACCAGACCAGGAAAAGTTCCAAAAATTTCTATCTCATTCATAGCAATAGCTATGTCATTTTTACCGTTGCAAAAAATAGTCGTATCATCTGCAAGTTGTGATATTTTTATACTGTGAGTTTTATCATCTACTTTTACATTTATTCCTTTAATATCCTTATTATTTCTTAGTCGTAGAGCCATAATCTCTACAGACAAAACAAATAACAAAGCTGTCATATATGTAAAATTTAAGTATAGATAACAACAATGTCATACAAACACAAATTACTGATAAAAAAATAACGACTTTGTCATATATGTAAAATTTAAATACACAGAACAACAATGTCATACAAACACAAATTACTGATATAAATGTTTAAGATTCAATTATAGAGAACAACAATGTCATACAAACACAAATTACTGATATAAATGATTGACTTTGTCATATGTGTAAAATTTAAATAAAGAAAAGAACAAAGTCATAAAAACACAAGTTCCTGATATAAATGTTTAAAATTTAATTACAGAGAACAACAATGTCATACAAACAAAAATTACTGATAAAACAAATTATTGACTTTGTCGTATATGTAAAATTCAAATACAGAAAACAACAATGTCATACAAACACAAAATTACTGATATAAATTATTGAATTTTTCATATCTGTAAAATTTAAATACAAAAAAAAAAAACAATGTCATACAAACACAATTATTACTGATATAAATGTGTAAAATTCAATTACAGAGAACAACAATTTCATACAAACACAAATTACTGATAAAAGAATTATTGACTTAGTCATATATGTAAAATTTAAATACAAACACAAAACAATGTCACACAATCACAAATTACGTATATAAATGATTGACTTTGCCATATATGTAAAATTTAATTAAAGAGAACAAGAATGTCATACAGGCACAAATTACTGATATAAATGATCAACTTTGTCATATGTGTAAAATATAATTATAGAGAACAACAATGTCATAGACTTTTTGGCTAAAATTATTAACAGTGAAGATTTTAAGATGACAAATATTCTTTATAAATACATGCTTCACAAAAATACAGAAGACGGTTATAATATTGAATGGCTAAAGTGTATTAAAAATATCATAGATAAATGTGGTTTTTCTAATATCTGGGAAATACAAGGAAATTTTAACTTAAAGTGGTTTAATTTAAGCATGAAACAAAGACTGACGGATCAGTTTCAACAAAAATGGCGGTCAGAAATGGAAAATTCTTCTAAAGGTTTTTGTTATAGATTATTCAAAGAAATTTTTAAATTTGAGAAATATTTAGACCTATTGTCAGATAAAGATAAAACAACACTTTGTAGATTTAGAACTGGTAACCATAGATTACCCATTGAAACAGGTAGATGGTCAGGTATTGATAGGAATATCAGATATTGCCCCCTTTGTCATTGTGAAGATATTGGGGANAACCTTATTATAGACATCATGTCAATATATTGAAATTTGGTAAATTATTTCAAACTAAAAATATAAATGTGCTAAAAAATCTATGTAAACTAATAAAAAGAATAAATTTTGAAGTCGGTCCTCCTGGTTAATCAACTGTCTGTATATTATATATATTATTGTCTTATTTTAAATTATCTTGTCATGTGCATTTATTGTATTCTTTGTATAATATGTGAAATCTTTCTTTATGCCATGTAACTTGGTGTTTAAAGAAATAAAGAATCTTGAATCTTGAAATCTTGAATCTAGAGACACAAATTACTGATATAAATGATTGACTTCGTCATATATGTAAATTTTCAATATGAATTACAACAACGTCATACAGACACAAATTAAATTTGAATAGGGAGAACAACAATGTCGTACAAACACAAATAACTGATATAAATGTGTTAAATTTAATTAGAGAGAACAACAATGTCATACAAACAAAAATTCCTGATAAAAAAAATTATTGACTTTGTCAAATATGTAAAAATTCAAATACAGTGAACAACAATGTCATACAAACTTAAATTACTGATAAAAAATATTGACTTTGTCATGTATGTAATTTAAATACAGAGAATAACAATGTCATACAAACACATTTTGGGTCGTTTTAACCTGGATATGGGATGTTGTCTCCTTGACATTTACCCCATTTCCTTTCTTTTTCATACAAATTACTGATATAAATGATTGACTTTGTCATATATGTAAAATTCAATTCAGGAACAACAATTTCATACAAACACAAATAAATGATTTTTGTCATATATGTTAAATTTAAATACAGAAAACAACAATGTCATACAAATACAAATTGCTGGTATAAACGATTGACTTTGTCATAAGCGTAAAAAACCGTGTTATACAACACAAATTGTAAGTATGGCCATTTAGCCATGATTTCTTTTCCTGTTTTGCGCCATTTTCAAAATATACTCAATTGTTGTCGAAAATCGTGTAAGGTAGTCTCTTGTACGTATAATTTTTAGAAATAAAATTAATGTAGGCCACATTAATATCTTGTCTAACATATACAGTCGAAAGTGGCTGTAAATAGCATTTTGTCTCTATTCAAGCCATTTTACAGTAATCATGATGGTAATACTACTCGAAGAATACGGAGTGTATAAGCATTTGTTTTTCCAAGGGGAAATTAGTTTAGTTTGGTTCTGAAGGTGCTATTGAACGAAATTAAACAAAAACCTGTAAAAATTATCAAAATTTGTCAAAATGGCATTTAAGTTTCAAATTCAGAATATGAATCTTTTGTCTAAAAGTATAAAACGCAATTGATTTGATTTTGATTTTATAGTGTGCATAAATAGATGACATGTTAAACCATTTTTAGAAGATTTGATGCATTCGCAAGATTGGTATTCTGAATGAAATAAATTTACGACTAAGTGACCATACCTCTTACTAATATAAATAATTGACTTATTCATAGGAATAAGATTTATATGGAAAGAACAATGTCCTGTGTTTGGCAACAATTATTGTTTGTTTTTTATCTTCAACAATATAGTGGCAGCGGTTAAAAATAATTGAAATGAACTTGATTTAAGCTGAGCAGAATATTATTACATAAAGCTCACAACAAAGTTTTTTTTCCTGGATTTGAACTGTTTACAAAATATCATTTAATTCCATTAAGTTAACCAATGAGCGACACAAAGCTGTATAGACAAAGTCAGTCGTACAAAACTAAAATCTGCCCATAAATTCGAAGCAAGGAATACAAATTGCTTTGGGATAGCTTGAATGTGAGGTGGACAGGAAAACAGATGATGCAGTAGCTCGGGTACCACAATTCCAGCAAATACTGAAGTTATCTTGTCTGACTTGTGTTTAAATAGTGAAAAAATAGATACACGTTTCGCAATGGTACAGCCCATAGGAGAAAATGGACGGGGGTAATGGTGGCTAACACTTTAGTTGATCCATTTAAGAAAACAATACTAGTTAGATTAGTAAACCTGGAAACTAAGAAAAAATATCTGTTAGACAAGCTTCATCCCAATGTAAACTTTGAACATATTGCAAAAAGATCAGAGCACAGAAGACACAACCAGCAAGAAATAAGCAAAGTTCACAGAGTTGGATATGACAATGAAACGTTGCAGAAAGATGGGTCGATGCAAATCCCTGTCAGAGGACTGGATGAAAGATGTCAAGAAGATGACTGCAGCTACTAGGAATGATATTCCTAAGCTACCAGAACACCTGTATGAAAGAAGTGTGAAGGACATTGATGATGATAAAATTATGTCCCAGTTGGCTGAAATACTAATAAACAGCACAGCTTTTGCCAGTTCAAAACAGATCTTTGATCATGCTATCTCCCCAAGCATAAGATAGAAACACCGGGGGCGGCAAGTGATAGACGACCACTTAGAAAGACATCCCTTGGATTTGAAGGAAAGGAGCTCCAATGTCTCAAATAACTGCTATACAGTGGAGTAATTTAACCATCAAAACATCACAAGTAGTACTTGTGAGGAAGAAGACAACTCTGCGCGCTGGTATATTGACTACAGGAAACTCAATGATGCTACAATCAAAGACGCCTACCCGATTCAAAGAATTGATATATGCACTCATTGCCCGTCATCTGCATCCATATTCAGTTGTATGGACTGACATTGAAGAATCCTCTCAATCAAAGACAGCTTTCATCACCAAATATGGGCTTTTCGAGTATACCAAAATGCCCTTTGGTCTCTGTAATGCATGAAGTAAATTTCAAAGGTGCATGGAACTCATAATCACAGGATTGCAGTGGCAAACATTATTAATCTATCTTGATGACATCAATGTCTTCAGTTCAAACTGTGAGGTGCATTTACAGCGCTTCCCTTTAGTATAAAAACATACGAATAAAACCCCTCTCCGTAAAAAAGGATTAGAAATGCCCTTAGTAATAAGCTGTTTACGAGTAACGCCATATTTAGATATCAAATGTTCATGTCTATTATAAAACTTCTTAAATCTATTCAACAACTTATGAAATCTGTAACCTTGTTGTAAAAGTTTGGCTGTGATAGTAAGGTTACGTTCATTAAAATCGTCAAGAGTAGAACAAACTCGTGCGAATCGTGTCAGTTGAGAAATACACACCCTATGGAGCTGGAGGGATGTCGCCGTCAAGAAAAGGGAAATTAGTAATAGTGAAATCAAAATTATACCGTTTATAATATAGTTTATTATTATTTTACCAGAGTCAATAATGATGGGCCTAGATCCAGAAAAGGGCAGTATTTTGAATCATTGCTATTTAGATCCAGAAAAGGGCAGTATTTTGAATCATTGCTATTTAGATCCAGAAAAGGGCAGTATTTGGAATCATTATTATATTATTATTATTAGCTCTTGCTAGTGCCGGTACCAAGTCCGGCTATCCCGATTTCCTATCGTTGTCCATGTTCGTCTTTTGTCATTTTATTGTTTTTCTCGTGCGGTTCCCTGGTGGATTGTGGCATGTGCTTGTGGTTTACGGCCATTGTAGGTGTTTCCTGTTATCTTTCTTATATTAATTATAGTATTAATAAATGGGTATTTCCATAATGGCCCTGTTGTGTGTCTGAGGTCTGTAATAATGGCCTGAGGATAGATGTAATGGCATGAGGCAACGCCGAATTGTCAATGATTTGGGTAGTACTCATCAAGGCAATTAATTTGATGAAATATCATTTTCCTATAATGTATAGTTGTTGACAAATGGACTTAAACATAAAACGGAACCAGAGTCACTCAAGCATGAAATATAGGTCAAAGAGTCAAAATATCTAGTGAACCCTGTAGTACTATCAAAGATCTACCTACAGACCCATTATCATCGTTCTACCTCTCACAGTTTCTGAGAAAAGGACTTTAACGCAAAACTTAACCGGACGTACGGACGGACGGATGGACGTACGGACGGAAGGACGGACAAGGGTAACACTATATGCCCCTTCCACATTCGTGGGCGGGGCATAAAAATGACCTCAAATTGTGAGATATTAATATCATTTGTCAGTGATCATTACAATTGTCTCGACACAACATTTATATGTATTTTTCTAAAAATTACCTTATAAGATTGAAATATTTTGCACTTTAGCTTTTTTCCATTCTCGCGATACCAAAAAAATACATCTTTTCTCAAAAATGACCTCAAAAGTGGGAGATATAAAATGTTGGTGATTATTTCAATTTTATTTCCCCAGCTATCGCGTAAAAAGCGTTTTAAGTAGTGATCCTCGCGACAGCTTTCAAGTGCACTTGAAGTTCACTAGTGATCGCGAAAATAGTTGTCATGGAATAGCTACCTATTCCAAAAAAGTGAACTTCGCGACAGCTAAGAGAACGCAAAGTGCACTTGAAAAGTGAACTTCAAGTTTACTTTAATTGCACTTTTTTGAACGTTGCGTCTGCACCCATCTGTATATCTTCGAATCCGTTGTGATGAGATGAGTAAAACGAGAGGTCACAAGTAGGGTCAAATATCTGAAACAAAAAAGTTTCTCCATAAAGCTGTATAAGAATTTACCCCAATAAACAAAAAAAAACTTTTTTGAAAAAAATCAAGAAAAAAAGGTTTATTTTTTTATTCCTCATGAAGAGATGATTAAAATGAGTGGTCACAAGTAGGGTCAAATATTTGGAACAGAAAAATTTATTCTCCATACAGCTGGATTGGGGTTTACCGCTGAAGTACATAAAAAATATATTTTTTTAGAAACTCAATAAAAGGTGTATATTTTCGGATCCCTTATGATGAGATGATGAAAATGAGTGGTCACAAGTAGGGTAAAATATTTGAATAAAAAAAATTAATTCTCCATACAGCTGGATTGGGGTTTACCACTGAAGTACAAAAAATATTTTTTAGAAAATCAAGAAAAGATGTATATTTTCTGATCCCTGATGATGACATGATTAAAATGAGTGGTCACAAGTAGGGTCAAATATTTGAAACAAAACAAAATTATTCTGCATACAGCTGGATTAGGGTTTACCGCTGAAGTACAAAAAATATAGTGTATTTCATGAACATAAAACTACATCTGATAAAATTGATAAAAAGTAAATAGTGGTATGAACTGAAAGCAATTTCTTTAAATCTCATAATAAACTTCTGTGCCACGTGATCAATAATGGCCCTGTAATAATGCCCTGTTTTCTGGCTGTAATGGCCCTGTTGTGGATCTCGTAATAACCGGCTGTGAAAATTTCTCCCTGATAATAAACATATTGTATTTAGTATTAATAAATGGGTATTTCCGTTATGGCCCTGTTATGTGTCCGAGGTCTGTAATAACGGCCTAAGGGTGGCTGTAATGGCACGAGGCAATGCCGAGGGCCATTACAGCATCAGAAGGCCATTATTACAGACCGAGGACACATAACAGGGCCATTATGGAAATACCCATTTCTTAAAACTTTTATTAACCAGACTAAGTTGATGATCTTAACTAGATCGATAAGTGAATGTACATGTATAGTTATAAAATAATTTTCTGGAAATTCATTTTTTACATGAAAAGTCGTTTGTGGGATCTGAAACAAAAAAGTTGCTATATAAGATTTTACCCACTTAAGTACAAAAAACTTTATTTTAGAAAATCAAGGAATGATGTATATCTTCGAATGCCTTGTTATGAGATGAGTAAAACGAGAGGTCACAAGTAGGGTCAAATATCTGTAACAAAAAGGCTTCTCCATACAACTGTATTAGGATTCACCCCAATGGACAAAAAAAAACTTTTTAAAAAAAAAAATCAAGAAAAAAGGTTTATTTTTATTCCTTGTGATGAGATGATTAAAATGAGTGGTCACAAGTAGGGTCAAATATTTGAAACACAAAAAATTATTCTCCATGCAGCTGGATTGTGGTTTACCGCTGAAGTACAATTTTTTTTTTTTTTTGAAAATCAAGAAAAGATTTATATTACCGGATCCCTTATGACGAGATGATTAAAATGAGTGGTCACAAGTAGGGTCAAATATTTGAAACCAAAAAAATATTCTCCATACAGCTCGATTAGGGTTTACCACTGAAGTACAAAAAACATTTTTTTTTTAGAAAATCAAGATAAGATGTATATTTTCGGATCCCTATGATGAGATGATTAAAATGAGTGGTCACAAGTAGGGTCAAATTTTTGAAACAACAAAAAAGCTTTTTCAATACAGCTGGATTAGGGTTTACCGCTGAAGTATAAAACAATATAGTCTATTTCATGAACATAAAACTACATCGGGTAAAATTGATAAAAAGTAAATAGTTGTATGAACTGATAGCAATTTCTTTAAATCTCATAATAAACTTCTGTGTCACGTGATCAATAATGGCCCTGTAATAATGCCATGTTTTCTGGTTGTAATGGCCCTGATTTGGATCTCGTAATAACCGGCTGTGAAAATTTCTCCCTGATAAATAGGCATTGTCTATCATATTGTATTTAGCTGGTTAATAATAAAAAATTAATACGAACACAATGCCATACAAACACAATTTACTGATATAAATGACAGCCTTTGATATATATATATATATATTATGTTACAGTACAAATTGGAATCCAGTAGGATCCAGAATCCTCCTAGTACAAATTGGAATTCTCATTTCTACTGGGATAAATTAGAATTCTGATTTGTACTGGTTTTAATCC